>PVIU01004307.1:0-129157 GCA_004026605.1 Ondatra zibethicus
AGACAGACAGACAGACAGACAGACAGCACTGATTTTGTGGTCTTCTTCACAATGGGGGAACTGTACTGAACCCTGAAGGAACTGCTCACAAGCTGGCCTTTACCTGCAATGCTGTGCATCCCTGGGCATGTGCACATGTGGGTGACTAAGGCATCTGTGAGAAGTCGTTAAGATGCCTGTCAGCTTCTTTTGTTCCCAAAGAAAGTTGTCAGATCACAAAGAGCCTTGAGTGAAGGGATTCACCTTATCGTTGGTAAGTTTTGACATGCAATGACATAACCAGTTCTTGGGTTAAAATTAGAAGAAATATTTCAAAGTAAAGAGTAAAACTGACAGATTTTCCATGTAGTTTTAGGGATTGTTATTATTATCATATTATTATTATTATTATGTCTTGTTTGTTGCTTTTATTACTGTTTTTCCTCAGACCACTTTGCAGACTTAATCAAATTCTAATTAAGAATATCCCATTGATTTCTGTACCAACATTCATTCAGCATTCCAGACGAGGCTTGAGATCACCACTGCATGTAAAAGCAAGGTCTTGCAGACAGCCAATCCTTTAATAGATACTCACCTCAAAAAGAGTGGGTTTCCTCCACCACCCAGAGAGCCACTGTAGTCTCTGCTGATGTCACAGACTCTGGTAGACTGGCTGCAAAGATAGGATTCTGTGTGCACAAAGGAGCCGGAGCTGAAGGTGTCGATCTGTTGGTAGAGTGCTTGCCTAGGAACGCAGAAGGC
The DNA here is from genome assembly GCA_004026605.1 of Ondatra zibethicus. Classification (NCBI taxonomy): domain Eukaryota; kingdom Metazoa; phylum Chordata; class Mammalia; order Rodentia; family Cricetidae; genus Ondatra; species Ondatra zibethicus. The sequence continues at coordinate 745 of PVIU01004307.1, forward strand.
CCAGGGTTCAATCCCCAGCAGCACAAAACAGGGATGGAGGCACACACCTGTGATCCCAGCATTCAGGAGGTGAAGGCGGGAGGATCAAGGATGGAGGCACACACCTGTGATCCCAGCACTCGCGAGGTGAAGGCAGGAGGATCAGGTGTATAAGAGTTATAAAGCAAATTCCAGGTCAGCTTGGGCTCCCTGACATCATCCTGTCTCAAAAAGAACGGGATGCCCCATCTCTTTGCGGCAGCAGTAGGGGTGTTTATTCTCCCTCTGCTCCAATAGGTGATCCTGCCCTCTCTCCTGGCTTATGATCCGACTTGGGTCAGCAGGATGACAAGGAAAGACTGGATGAGCAAGGAATAGCATATGCTCTGCGTGTGTCCACTACACAGCCTTGACAGCCACAGTGGTCTTAGGTGACAAGAATCCTTTCTTGTCTCATTACTCCTAAACACAGCCATTCCAAAACCATTCTTCCTTTCTCTGTGTTCCCACTCAATGACCGTGACTCTTCAATATCTCCGACATCCCTGTGAGTTTCACAAGCCACCAAAGGTCTTCTTGAAATATCAGGCACCTCTTGTGGGAGACTCTAACCACATAACTGGCTCATGCCTGACCTCCTGTCCACTTCCAACACAAACACACACACACACACACACACACACACAGGATCAGGCTAAATCTTGTTAAGAATATTCCTGGCCCTCTGTGAGTTGGGATAGGAGAAACAAGACTATAAGATAAAAATCCAAATTCCTTACCAAGGACTCGAATTAATAACAATCTAGCTTTATTTCCATGTTTAATGAATTTCCTGTTAGCATACAAAGTTATGGGTGTCAGTGTGGTGTTCTCACACATGTGGGGTCGTCGTACCACCTTCTAATTCATCCTCTTCCTCCTCCTAATGGCCTTCACCCTATGAACAAAGATTATTTGTCATAATATTTTGCACAATCTTTGGTTGAAAATCAAGTGCAACAAGAACTAGAAACAGCTAAGAAAATCAGCTGCAAAGGTAAAGAATAAGAGAGAAAGTTGCAAAGAAACTCAGAACAGTGGGGTGTGGCGAGGCATAACGCTAAGGCAGTGAGAAGTGCAGACTGAAGGGTCCGGGACTATCAAGACAGCCTTAGTACCATGGCTCATCCTGGACTGAAAAGAGCTTCTCCAACAGGGCATCCTGTAACAAGCTCCTACCCATGGCCTTGTTACAAGGGTTTTTCCCTTAGCCCAAGCTCACCTCATTCCGGGGACACCTCAAACAGAGACATGGGCTAGGCAACAGTTCAAGATCCAGGACAACATGACAGTTTTCTCCCAGAGCCTAAAACCAAGATGTGTTCTGCTAGATTTTACTAAGCATCCAATGCTAGGTCTAAAATGGGAAAGAAAACAAACCAGGAGATGCTGTGGGTATGTGCTGTTCATTCATATTTTGTGGGTTGTCTTTCTGTTTGTTTTGTTAGCTATATTTTTTAAATAATGAGCAAAACAGGCAAACAGGGTGAGTCATAAACAGAAGATGCATATTTAGGGTCTCTGGCACAGGAATGGAAGAAGCCAGAGAAAGTATGAAGCAAGAACTGACGGGCTCTTCAAACCAAGACAGAACGGCTCATGCAAAGGCGCTGATGGCAAGTCCTACGCCCAGGAAGCATGGTCAGTCTTGTCCAAACACACCCACCTCTGTGAAGTACTCCCCAGGAACTGGCCTAGAAAATAAAAGAGGGCACGGCCTTGGGGTCTAGACAAAACCAGGCTTTGACACCTGGCTGCGTCACTTCCTGGCAAGATTATGAGAGTGCTTCCTCCTCTGTGGGGAGAAGAAAATGAGACCTTGCAGAACTCTTGATGGAAAGTTAGTGACGGCACAGGTAAGCATGGCGGCACCGTGCTGCGGTTGGGGCAGAGGTGTAAGTTCAAGGTGAGCCTAATATACACAGCCAGACCCTATCAGGGAGCTGAGTATAAAAGCCAGAGCAGTTGAGTGCCAGTGCGAAAAGTCAGAGGGGGGAGGCATCTGAAGAAGCTGGTTCACATTACTGCTTTTGTCAACACTGAGACAATGTCACCACTGTATGACACAAGACCACATACCCCAAGGGGAAAGCACAACGTGACTACCACTGTTAGCACGTCTTCCCAACAGCACACCAGTACAGCTCCGGAGGCAAAGGCATCAGCATTCCTAAGTGTGTTCCTCAGACACACGAGGATAAGAACATCAAACTGGTCAGCATTAATTGGAATGAGCCACCCAATACATTCCAGATGCTGTCATCGGCATTCCTCTGCATGAGTGTAAAATGCCAGCCCCGTGGCACTGTTCTCGTCAAGATTCTGGATTGGCAAACATCTGGCCGCTGAACACGGTCCCTCCTGTCAGCCCAGGGCACGGAAGTGAAAGCCTTGCCTTTAAATTTTCCTTTTCAGACCCGCATTTCCCTCCTTGTGATTTGTTTACCCCCAGCCGAAGTGACACTGCTGTTTCTACAGCTGCCTTGCCTGTCTCAGAGGGTCCTGTGGAGAGCTCATTGCTTTATCACTTTTCACTACTTACTTATTTAGGTCAGGAGAGTACGCCTGCTGCATCCCCATCATTTCTTCCTATGATGGCCACTGTGGTCCTGACTTTTTTCTTACTGTTGAGACAAAAGCAACTTATGGGAAAAAAGGGGCTTGTTTCAGCTCTTCAGTTTGAAGGACAGTCCATCATGGCAGGCAAGTGTCATGTCCCAGAGGGTGTGAGGTGGCACCTCATGCTGTGCCTGTGTGAAGGAAACTGAGAGAGGAGACCAGAGATCCTCTCAGTTAGCTTTCTCCCCCTTTTATAATGTTTTATTTGTCGTTATTTTACGTGTATGAGTGTTTTGCCTGAGTGTATATATGTGAACCACTCGCATGCCGGGTGCCTTAGGAAGGCAGAAGAAGACACCAATGACCTGAAACAGGAGGCAATTATGAGCTTCCAGGTGGGTGCTGGGAAGCAAACTCTGGTCCTTTGCAGGAACAGGAAGTGCTCTTTCCTGCTGAGCCAACTCTCCAGCCCCAGCTTTCCCCTTTTTATTCAGTCAGATCCCAGCCTAGGAGAGCGGATCTTTCCTCATCAATTAACCCTTTCTGAAAACACTGTCCCAGAGGTACCCAGGGGTGTGTTTCCATGGTGACGCTAAAGCCAGCCGAGTTGATGATGAAGATAAACGGTCACCATGGTTAAGATTTTACTCATAGGCAAGTGACTAAAAACTACAGAGTAAATATTTCGGCCACTGGTCTTTCCCATTCTAATTCAGTTCCCACGGGGCTCTGCTAGCTGGCCCATGGGCCTCACTTTCCAGTTCCACTTGAGGACTCTCACCAAGTGGCCTACTTATAGTTCCACATGAAGCGTTTCAAGAATGGAACAAAATCCACATCTCTAAAGGTGAAATAGCCCTTTTCAGAAGAGCGAAATAAAGCCTGCAAAAACAGCCTGTTGGTTCCCCGTGGAACACTGATGCCTGTGACCGACCTTGGAGTCATCCCACCTTTGCAAAGCACTTTGGCCTCTCGGGTGCCTACAGTCTGGTTTGCTGTTTCACACTAAAATTTGGAAAACAGACTTCATTCACTCAACTGGGTTGTGGGCTTCAGCTGAAGAAGTCTGGGACCAGGATGTGGGCCTGAAAGCATCATTTAACTCAGACCCACCATTTATGGACAGCTTGTTCTGCCCTGGACACCGGCGCGCTGTCGTCGTGAGAGTGAGTGAGTGTGTGTGTGACACACTTCCACACGCCCATGTCCTGAGTCAGTCTACCCCTTTTGGGGGATGTGATGATGAGCCATGTCATCAGATAAACTGCTCTTTTCTCTTTATTCACTTAATGTAAATACAGCCCATGGATGTCACGCCAGTCAAACAACACCTTCTCTAACTAGGGCTTTTCTATTATCCTGTGGTAAGCACATAGGGCTCTCAACGCAATCCAAGTTAGGCAGGATACATGGCGGACAAAAGGAGATTGATAAGCATCTGTGTGGTTAAATTTAGGTTTTGTTCTGCTGTCCTGCAAAGGGCTAGCTCACCTTTAGAGTTGTGGGATTTATTCCATTCTGGCTGGCCACGTCTCATGTAAAACGATGAACAGACGCACTAGGTGAAAGTTCTCAAAGTAAAACTGGAAAGTGAGGTAGAAACCACAGCTAGCAGATCCCAGATTTGTGGCGCTGGGATTGGCCAGTGGAGGGCTCCACGGACCATTTGCCAGCCCCACGACTGAAGGCCAGCTGCTCCATCTCTCTCAATGTCTCTGCTAAACCGAGCATTTCGGACAACTTCATACAGTTACTGTTGAAAATCAAATGATATAACAAAGTGCACGGCACATATTCTGTTTTATACCCATCCCCGGGCCGCCACCCCCACCCCCCACCCCCGCCAAATTAACGTTGCCATTGTTTGCCAAATAAGGAAAAGGCTACTGGGGTTGATTGCAGCTGCAAGATCACAGAGTCTCTCTATCCCACCAAAGTGCTTGAGAAGTGTCAGGCACACTCCAAACTCCAAAGGAAATTAAACGCTGCTCCCCTGCCACCCACTCTAGCCACCAGGGCCCCAAAGCACATTAAAGTAACATTAGGGCAATGATTTAAGCTGAAAATTGGGCTGCCAGGCCCCACTCTTGGGGGATTAACTATACCTACGGGTACAGCGGCAGGCGCCTCCGGCTGGCTGACGTCAGCGCCCCTGGGTTGTTTTTGCTCCCTCCCCCCCCAACCTCCACCCCCCGTGTGTCGGAAGGATTTGGGGATAGGAGTGGATGCTGGAGTGCTGGAGTGCGGCGCCTCTCCAGCACCAACGTAGCCCGCTGGCTCCCCCTAGTGGTCCTCAGCCAACATAGTTTTCTCTAAGAAAACAAAAGGGTTTTGATGATGTTTGTCCTCCCAGTGGTCAGAGGGGTCCCCATCTCCACCACAGGAAGCTGATGACCAAGGAGAGAGTATTGGCACTGCTTTGTGGCAGGCCCGAACAAACCTCAAGTTTAGGAAGTGGCAAGGACTTCAGTGAAATGTTCCTAGCAATCTTCACAAAGGAAGCAGAAGTCAGATGAGGAAGGAGCATGAGGCTGTCCTCCCTGTACCAGCTTCTCGTGGATGCAGGCCGGTTGCCGCTGCACTGAGAACCATGTCTTAGATCCATTCCATAGGCTCCAGACAACAGATGGACCAAGGAGTCTAGGATAGCCTTGCTCGTCAACAAATGGCAGGCAGTTATAGCTCCTGTGTTTCTGCTCCCAGCACCTATTTCAGCAAAAACAAGCAGAAAGAATCTCTCGTAAAGAGGAATGCATAATAAATGATTCGGACTCTATGGCAGGCAGGTCTGGAGAAGACAAACGCTCTGTGCATACTGCCTTACTTCCGCACAGTAGCGGAGGAAGCGGCACCTGCAAGGGAGGCATGGAGTTTCAGGAGAGCCAGCATTCACTCCTCACCCCAACACACATACCAGAACCCCCCAGGCCCACCCCACCACCACACACACACCACAAATATAACCTGGCAAGGTTAGATTAAGAAACCAGGAAGCCACTAGCCTCTCTGTGAACTTTGAGCTCCTGTTACAAACCACCACTTAAACGTCAATAAACTGAAATCTAAGTCATAAGTGTTAGTTTGTTAGCTTATTTTGTGGCCCAGTCTGGCCTTGAACTCCTGGTCCTCCTGCATCTGTCTTCTGAGAGCTGGGATTTCATACAGAAACCACCCTGTCTACCAGGAGTATATGTTTTGTTACAGAAGGTGGATTCAACCGATGACAAACAGCCCCACCCTTCACCAGTTATTCGTGGTTATTGTCCATGCTGATTTGCCTCCTGTTGCTGGGATAAAACACTGACCAAAGACAACTTAGGAAGGAAAAGTTTCACCTTACCATCTATAGCTTATCATGGAGTCAGGACCGGAACTCAAGATAGGAACCTCGAGGCAGGAACTGATGCCCAGACAATGGCTGAGGAATGCTATTTGTTGGCTTGCTTTCAAGGACTTATTCAGCCTTCTTTCTTTTTTCATTATTTTTTTGATTAAATAATTTTTTTACTTATTTTACATACCGAGCACAGTTTCCCCTCCCTCCTCTCCTCCCGGTGTACCCCTTTCCCACCTAAGCCCTCCCTTCTACTCCTCCTCAGTCTCCATTTGGAAAGGTGCAGGTCTCCCATGGGCTTGGACAAAGCATAGCACATCAAGTTGAGGTAGGACTGAGTCCCACCCCTTGCATCAAGACTGTGCCAAGTAATCCAGCATGGGGAACAAGTTCCCAGAGGCTCCCTAATTGTTGGTCCAGAAACCATGAGCTCCCACAATCTCAGGTCAGCTGTCTCTGTGGGTTCTCCATCATGACCCCCCTGGTTCATACAATCCCTCCTCCCTTTCTTCAGCAAGACTCCCAGAACTCAGCCTAGTGCTTGTCTGGATCTCTGTCTCTGCTTCCATCAGTTAGTGGATAGAGTATCTGTGATGGCAATTAGAGTAGTCACCAATCTGCTTACAGGAGAAGGCCAGTGCAGGCACCCTCTCCACTCTTGCTAAGAGTCTTAGCTGGGCTTATCCTTGTGGATTCCTGGGGGTTTCCCTGGTTCCAGGTTTCTCCCTAACCCCAAAATGCCCCCCATCAAGATGTCTCTTTTGTTACTCTCCCCCTCCATCCTGCCCCCAATCTGTCTCCCACACCCAGCCTGCCCAACCTCAAGTTCCCATTCCTCCAACCCCTCCTCTCCAGGTCACAGTTCACTCAGGAGATCTCTTCTGTTTCCCTTCCCAGGGAAATCCAGGCATCCCTCTTTAGTCAGTCTGGTCTCTTACAAAACCCAGGACCACCTGCCCAGGGATGGAATGGCCCACAGCAAGGTAGCTCCTCACACACCAGTCATTAATACAGAAAATGTCCACAGGCCAATCTGATGGAGACAATTCCTTAATTGGAATTTCCTCTTCCTAAACACATCTGGGTTTGTACCAAGGAGACAAACCCACCAGCATGCCACCCAATCAGACCAGGCATCAATGAAGCAGAGGCTTCATTTAAAACAATCAGATTTCTCTAGACATTTTCTACTTTAATTTTTAAAATATTTTATTTATTTATGTGTGTGACCATTTTTACCTGATTGTATTCATGCACCACATGTGTGAAGCGCCTACCGAGGCCAAAAGAGGGCACTAGATCCCCTGAAACTAGAACCGAGTTATAGAAGATTGTGAGCTGCCATATGGGCTCTGGAAAGCAAACCTGCTTCTCTTGGAAGAGCAGCAAGCTCCCTTAGCCACTGGACCATCTCTCCAGCCCTCTTGACTTGCTGCTGGCACTGCTGAGTAATGCTCTCTAATTCTTTACTGGTTCTGAGTGTTACCTAATCCGTGAATCATTTCTTGTTCAAAATGTACTCTGCAATTTTCCTGAAGTCTCTCTCAGTGTCACTGATGAGTGCCTTCCCAGGCTTGAAGGTCAGCGAAGGCACAGCTATCACTCTTGACAATGGCAGTAACCATAAGCATGGACCCAGGTGGCCAAAAGAGAAAAGAGAAGGGCTCATTAGCCTCTCACTGGAGCAACCCTAAGGCCTGCTTGCTATAGGTGGGGTGGGGTCAATAAATCCCTCAAAAGACAGGTCCATTCCCCAGCCCCTGGAACCTGTGAATGTAAATGTGTTTATGAAGGGAGAAATCTTTGTGTATATAACTAAGATAAATATCTGTATAAACTAAGAAATGAAACATACAGGAATTATGTAGCCATAGACCATGGAGTACCTGCAGCCACTAAAACTTGGAAGCAGCAAGACATAACTTTATTCTACTAAAGTCTTGAAAGGGAATATATTCTAACACCTCAATTTCATGTTCCTGATCTCCATGACTAAAGGAGAATATTACCAGGGAGAGGAGAGAGAGAGAAAGAGAGCGCTCTTTGTTTGCTTTGAGACATGGTCTCACTACTTAGCCCTGGCAGACATGAAACTTGCTATGTAGTTCAGGCTGTCCTTGAGTTCTTGAAGATCTGCCAGCCTCTGCCTCCTGAGTGTGGGGATTAAAAGTGTGGAATATTCCTGTTGCTTTTAAGACACCCACTCTGGCTGTCTTGAAAGGCCCTCTAGGAAATCCATCTGAAGATGCACAAACCTAAAGGCCGACAAACAGCTACGTCACACACAGCCACGTGATGAAACACAGCAGATGGTGATAACTTTGGACCCCACGAAGAAGAAAGATGTCTTTGAGCATGTGACATTATAGCTGATGCTACCTAAAAACACCCAGGGGGAGGAAGAAGGCATGCGGGGACGGAAAGCAGGCGGTGCAGCAGCAGAAGCAGACTTTTTCCAGAAGTCATAGCCAAAAAAGCACTATTTTGCATTATGGCTCTCCCAATTTTAAGATCCTTAAAATTATTTCAAACTGGGTTCCTTGGAGCCTTCAGGTGGTCCACACAAATCCATAGAGCAGTGGAGGGGAAACTTGGTCCCTGATACCTCTGCAAATCAGACCAGGGTCTGGCTTCCAGCTGTCCCCATGATGGCTTCCTGATAGAGTGAACATAAGAAAGTTCCTCTGCTGAGAAAAGACTTGAAAGCCATTGCCCAGTACTTGGGCAACCAAGGACAAGTGTAAGTGACCTCCTCTTTCCAGTACACCCATCCACAAAGGGTAAGTTCAGTTGAAAAGCTCGGTGGATTTAGCAAAGATGGTGTTAAACTTCTGAGCTCCCTCCCCCCGAGGTTACCAGCTGCATTAGATCCTCCACAAGTAATGGAGGTATGGGGCAAAATCTGAAGCCCAGTAGCTTAACAAGCCAAGACATTTCCATCGATCGCCTTCCATCAAAGTATCAAGTCACGTCCACTGTCGTACTGCACAGCGCCACAGACCCTGCATCGCTTATGCTGCCTTCCAATTCTCTCACCAACTCAGCCCAGAAAACATTGCTTAGAGGCTGGAGTCGGAGGAGCAGGTTTGCTTAAATGTCTCCGCCAGTCTGATCTAATTCTAGCCATGTGAACAATTTCTGTCCCTTAACTTGAACGATCCCCCAGGGTACAGTTCACCAGCCCAGCCTGCTTAGGGACTCATAACTGCACGATTTCTAGCACCAGTCTCCCTCCAAGGCTTAGTCCCACCTTTCCCTACCTCCTGGAGTAGAAACAGCCATGAATAATACAATGGCTGTGGGCGAAAGGATGTGTCAGGAGCTGACTGTGACTGCGCCGTTTTCCAGTTCTACCCTTCTACTTCATTCCACTGTCCTGAATCAATCACATTGTCCTTGATACTGATGAAATGACAGGCCAGCAAGTCATTATGGGATGCTTACGCCGTGCCCTGGAGAACAGTCAAGACTGAAGCATTAGTTTGATCGCATGTTTTAAACTAAACACAGAGGAGCATCTTTTGCTGGAACTGTCTGGCACTGACAGTAAACCCAGAGCCCTCGGGCTCTATGCATCTTACGTGGCTCTGCAACACTCTCCATAATCCAACAACAGAAGCAGGAAACGAGAATATTCCTACTGGTCGATTGTGTTCCCATTCATAGATGCAGAATTATAACTGTCCCCTGGGCATTCTTTCTTGTCTACGGCCTCCACCCATTTTCTTCTCTGTGTCTGACTGGCAGCAAATTTGGAATAACCTGTCTCATGTCCCTAAATCCCAGAACCCATCGGAGTTCCCACTTAAAGCCACTCAGCGGGGTATGTTACGGTTGTGCTATAGATTCGTCTATATCTCAGAACAGTGAGATGTATACCTTCGGTCCTGTCTTAGTCAGGGTTGCTGTTGCTGTGATGATCACCATGGCCAAAGCAACGAGGGGAGGAGCGGGTATGTTCGGCTTACACTTCTACATCACAGCTCATCACCAAAGGAAGTCAGGACAAGAACTCAAGCAGTGGGAACCTAGAGGCAGGAGCTGATGCAGGCCATGGGGTGGGGGGGGGGTGCTGCCTACTGACTTGCTCTACCTACTTCATTATAAAATCCAGGGCCACCAGTCCAGGAAAGATGCCACCCACAATGGGCTGGACCCTCCTACATCAATCACTAGTTAAGAAAATCTTCCACAGGATTGCTTACAGCCCAGTCTTAAGGAGGTTTTTATTTTTCAGTCGGAGTTCCCTCTTCTCAGATGACTCTAGCCTATGTCGAGTTGACATAAAAATAGACAGCACAAGTTTGTTTGGGTTTTTTTTTTTCACACCAAATGCAGGCAACACTGTGTAAAACAAGCACAATGACTGCCACAGTCTCCTGACAATGGCCAAGGAGGTAGGTGTATGTCTTGAGCACCACTCTATGGCGACCTCAAGACCACCCACATCTCAAACATAAACTGTAAAGATTTATGCTGTTTAGTTTTATTTTTGCAAACAGAAATCACATAACCACCTGAATATTTTTTGAATAACTAAATGAAGTGCCAGTGAGATGACTCAGTGTGTAAAGGTGACGGCTGCCAAGCCAAATGACCTGACATTGATCCCCAAGACCCACACGGTAAAAAGAAAGAACTGACTCCCACAAGCTGTCTTCCGTCTGCATGCCAGGGAACGCCCACCATCATATTAATCTAAAAGCTGATTTAAAGAAAATAAAAATAAAGCCCATCCATTTGCTGCAGTTTCTCTAGAATCCCTAGCTCTTTCTTTTCTTCTGCTACCTGTGTCCAGACCAGCATTTCTAAAGCTCACGTCCAAGCCTCCTGAGTTCTGGGGTTACAAGCATGCACCACCATGCCCCTACTGTTTTGTTGGGTTTTGGTCAGGATCTTGTATAGCCCACATTGACCTTAAATTCCCTTTGTAGCTGAGGAAAACCTTGAATTCCTCAAGCTCCTGCATCCACTTTCCCAGTTGCTATGGTTACAGGAGTGTGTCACAAGTCGAACTTTATGCTGCTGTCTTTCAAAACACTGTAGTGGTTTGAAAGAAAATACCCCCCAAAAGGAGTGGTACTATTAGGAGGTGTGGCCTTATTGGAGTGGGTGTCACCTTGTTGGAGGAAGTGTGTCACTGTGGAGGTGACCTTTGAGATCTTATATATGCCTAAGCCGTGCCCAGTGAGATAGACCACTTCCTGTTGCTTGTGAGTCAAGAGGTGAGAACACTCAGCTCCTTCTCTACCATCATGCCTTCCTGCATAATGCCTTGCTTCCCACCATGATGACAATGAACTAAACCTCTGGACTATAAGCCAGCCCTAATTAAATGTTTTCCTTTATAAGAGTTGCCATGGTCATGGTGTCTTTCCACAGCAAAGGAAACCAACCCTAAGACAGAAGTTGGTACCAGGGACTAGGGTATTGCTGTGATCAGCCTGACCATGGTCTTGTTTGGAGTAATATGGACTTTGGGAGTTTGAGTCGGGAAAGCAGTGGCTTGCTTCAAGTGCTGCGGAATGGGCCATAACAGTAAGAGCATGGCACACAGTGCTACTAAGAGGAATCTGAACTGTGAGAGCCTGGCTCAAGAGGTTTCAGGGGAGAATTTTAATATGTTGTCTACCGATCATTCTTGTGATTCTTTGGTGAAGAACAAGGCTTCTTTTGCCCTCCAAAGAGTCTTCCTGAGGCAAAAGTGAAGATATCTGAATTAATTCCACTGGCAGAGAAAAGCCCAAAACATACTAGTATTTACTCTGTTGTGTAGTTATTAGTGGTCACCTAATACAGATTTATAATGAAAAAGAGCACAAAAATGTAAAATTTGAGGAGAAAAGGAGTACCAGGAAGTGGAATGGAGCTAAGTCCTGTGTTTAAGGAGATAAACAGGTTAAGAAAGGCAGTGGCCACCTCAGGGCAAGGTCCCACCCAGCTAAATTTCCAACTTGCGAAAAGGAATTAAAGAAAAACTTAGAGCCTAGTGGTTCACGCCTTTAATCTCAGCACTCAAAAAGCAAAGGCTGGTGGATCTCTAAATTTGAGGCCAGCCTGGTTTACAGAATAAGTTCCAAGACAATGGAGATTAGGCAGTGAAGGAAACCATGGAAAACAGAAAGCTGGTGAAGATGTAAATGAAAGACAGGAGCCACGTTACAGCCCCAGCAAGCCGCTTCAGCCATGTGGTCATGGCTTTGGAGTCCAGGATAGAAGGAAGGGGTTATGGAAATTGCCTCCAGAACTAAGGAAAGACACTGGGGCCAGGATGTGTCAGGGGTGGAGGGCTTGAGAGGCCATTTTGTGAAGCTGTGAAGTTGAAACCTGGATTGCCTTAAGAGACCCCAAAACGTTAGAGATGCCAGAGTCATGGGATACCTGCCAAGGAAAGCTGCTAACAGGGAGTGGAACCAGTCCAAGAGAAGGAAGCGTGTTGCAGTCAACAAAGCTGAAAGGAGTTGGAGAGCTGAAGAACATTTTGACATTACATATGGAGATCCAAACTTTGGAGTTTGTCCGCTGGTTTTCAGTCTTGCTTTGGTCCAATGTTTCCTCACTCTGCTCCCTCCCCTACATTTTGGAACAGTAATATATATCCTGTGCCAGTACATATTGGAAGTGTGTGATCTGTTTTATGATTTTGAGTTTATAGGGGATCACACTTAAGATATTGCATGAATCTCAGAAGAGACTGAACTTCGGACTTTAAACATTGTTGAGACTGATAGACCAAGGGGACTTTTGAGGTTGGACTGAATGCACTTTTGCATTACGATATGGCTACAAACCTTTGAGGGCCAGGAAGTGGAATGTGGTGGTTTGAAAGAAAATGGCCCCCAAAGGATGTGACATTTTTAGGAGATGTAGCCTTCTTGGAGTAGGTGTGGTCTTGTTGGAGGAAGTGTGTCACTATGGAAGTGGACTTTGAAATCTCATATATGTTCAAGCCACACCCAACAAAAGAGACCACTTCCTTCTGCCTGTGAGTCAAGATGTAGAGTTCTTAGCTCTTTCTCCAGCACCATGTCTGCCTGCATGCTTGCATACTGCCCTGCTCCCCACCATGATGACAATGGACTAAACCTCTGGACTGGAAGTGAGTCACCACAATTAAATACCTTCCTTTATAAGAGTTGCTGTGGTCATGGTGTCTCTTCACAGAAATGGAAACCCTAATCAAGAGAGATACCATATTCAAAGACAATGCATATTTGTTGGGTGGTGGTGCAGGCATATACTCCAACATGCAAGGAGCAGAGCTAGGATGGTCACAGGTACCAAGTAAAGAAAAACCTAAGGTGTCTTCTGATGGGGAAAAACCTAAGAATTTCTTTCTTTATGGTTCTTCTACCAGCGAGAACTGCAGTTTTGCTGATGTCACTTGAGTCCGTCTTAGGCTCATAGTGCATAATTTACAACATGCAGAAATTTCTTCCTTACAGTTCAAGGCTGGGATACTCAAGATCCAGGCATTGGCATAAGACATGGATCTTTTCTGCTATATCATCCTGCCATGGAAGGTACAGTCAAGAGAGAGTAATAAGGCCCTGTATACTTTCAAAGATGCCAATCTTTCTCTTAGGGGTGGAACTCTCCTGTCCTAACGACTCACTTTTCAATAATTGTTTCCATGGCAATGAGTTTGGCAGGAGACAAACAGTGAAATAGGGCTAGCCAGTCTACGACATAAGCAACATCTGCCGAGGATAAGTATTTGTTTTTCAAGAGCTACATTAAATCTGATATAGAAGGAAAAAGAGCCACCTATTAATAAGGAACCCACCCTGACCAACCTTAGGAGTCGGTAACCACAAGTATCGTAAAGAATGGGAGCCGTTGGCTTTGTTTTATTTTTTTAACTCTGAGATGAATGTTGCCTAGGCTGTTTTTTACCAGTGGCGCTTCCTGTGATTGGGGCCTGTTGGCGAAGTAAGGAGTCCCCTGCCAGCCTCCCCCACTCCATGAACCTCTACTCCTAATCTAATGAGAAAGTGCGCAAAACCTAGTTTGTGCAATGAAATGGGCTCTGCAAAAGCTAGGCAGGAGAGCCTGGGGCAGAGGCAGAGAGTCAGAGGCAATGTCAGGAGATGCACTCTAAAAGCTGAGCAGATTTTTTTCCAGGAAGATAGAAGTTGCTAGGGACAGAAATTGTGTAGAGGCATGAAGAAAGAAAGTCTTAAATCGTTTTCTCGGGTTGTCAGAGTTTACTTTGATATTTATTTATTTGTTCATTGAGTGTGGTGGTGTGTGTGTGTGTGTGTACTTGCATGCATGCATATGTATTACAGAATGCATGTGGTCAGAGAAGAAGTTTTCAGAAGTCCGTTCTGTCCTTTAACCATCTAGGTTTTCAGGCCAAAACTCAAGTAGCCAGGCTCGCCGGCGAGTGCCTTCCGCCACTGAGCCCTCCGGTCATCCCTTTGCTCTTGCTTTTGTCTTTAAATAGGGTCTCACATTTTAAGACAGTGGCCTGGAACTCATTAGGTAGCTCAGGCTGTCCTTGAACTCCTGAAAGTCCTCCTGCCTCAACCTTCCAAGTGCTGAAACTACAGGCATGGAGCACCACAGCCGGCTTATCTATTTCTTTAGACGAGTCTCACCATGAATCTATGAGTACATGTACCCCTCCTTCCCCAAAGCACGGGCTTTTCTCGGTTTGTACTCTGAAGGTGGTAGGGGGCTAGGTTTTAAGTGTTTGTGCATACGTTTGTATGTGTGTGTGGTACACACAGAAGCCAGAAAAAGAGAGACTGACTCTGGAACTGGAGTTACAGATGTGATGGACTGCCAGGTGGGTGCTGGGAACCCACCTCGGGTCCCCTACAAGAGCCGCAAGCGCTCATAACCACTGAGCCGTCCGTCCAGTCCTCACGTTTTCAGTTCTTACAAACGTCCATGTAAATGCCCACATTTGTTTAATCATTACCACATCAAAGGGCACAGTTCCAGTTATAGCAAATTGGGTTTGAATGCCAGCCCTGCTTTTATAGGCCATGTGGCCTGAGCTAAGACCATAAACCTTTCTACGCTCAATCTTAGCCAGAAACCCAAGAAGCCGGGACCATAAACTTGTCTGAGTCTCAGTGCCCAGATGTGTAAACGGCAGACACTTACAAACCTGCTCCCTGGAAAGGGATGGAGATGAAGTGAGATAATGCAGATAAATTTTAACAGGAAGCTGAGCACCAACGGCATGCCTCATCATATCAATACAGTTTTCCCGCACACCAGGGCAGGAAATAGTTACAGGTATATTTGCAATAGAAAGAAAAGCATTTATTTTAGTAATGAGGAAGCTCCTGGGTGCTGCACTGTCTGCTATTATTTTCTTCCCAGCACTAGAATTCTCTGGAAATCAGTATTGATTTGCTGACTGGCGCAGTTTTTGTCTGTTTACACTGCTGAAGGTTCCTTTTCTTCCTCTCTTTAGATGAGCCAGTACCCTGCCAAACACCTCACCTGTGAGAAACACTGCATACATGCATGCTGCGTTGAATGCATGAATAACTTAAAAAATTAACCTCATTTTCTCCAGTGCTTCTGGCAACTCAGTGAAATGGCTGTCACAACATCAGGAAAGGAAAGATTATTTCCCCCTATGGATAGCTCATAGTGGAAGTAATGACAGATGAACTTGTGGGGACCTTATGATATGGTATGGGTTAATTAAGTCAAAAGAAAATCTTTCCTCAAGATTTGGAATTTCAGACCCCTGGATATTTTTAGTTATATAATTACTCAAAAATTACTCTATATAAAAATTTGACAATAAAAGTGATACCCTGCCAAAATTAATTGTCTTTCTTTCCAAGTCTGTTTATAAAGAATTCAACCAAAATATGAAAATATTATCCAGAAATAAAGTCCCATTAATATAAATTAAATAAAGATAAGGACAGTTTTAGTTACGATGTGCTTCTGGCGCATTTAGCAACAGTAACACATAATAAAGTATTTTAAGGCATTTAAATTTTCTCTCACCTGAAGAACTACCACACAGAGTATATTAAGCTAAAAAAAATTACCAATTACATGATATGGTGGTATTGTCATCAAAGGATACGTAAGATAAACTCAACTAGATTATAATCTGCTGAGAAGAAAACTTTACCAGTTGTTGAAATTGTATCTAAGCACAGATTAATATCCTTAGCACTCACAATACAAGCAGAATGGACAGACACAAAGCACCTGGTACATAAAACATCAAGCTGAGGAGGGGAAAGAAACTGGAAATGATTCTATGCAGACAAGAAAAGGCACTGTTTGTTGGCTTTTTTTTGTCTATAAGTCACCAGGTATAATGTACCATCTGATCTAAGAATGGCAGGGGATTCTTAGATCCCCATTGCATCAAATGCATAGATCGAAAATAAAGCAGTTACGATGAAAGCTGGCACGTATAATTCTTATCTCTTCAACAGTATTCCAAGACCACATATAAGCTGATCAGTATAGCTGTTTTTTAGTCGGGTCATTCAAAGCCAAGAAATGCAAATGAAACTCACTGCCTCCCCTGCCATGTTTAAAGACAAACAGTAGACAACAATGTAAAAGAGTTTGTGTAAGCAAACAGTGACTTGTGAATGGGGGCAGCACTTGTCCTGGAATGGTGGTGGGAAAGAGAAGGCCAATTTATTTTATATCTTTTTTATATTTATTTATTTATTTATTTGGTTTGTTGAGACAGGGTTTCTCTGTGTAGCTTTGGAGCCTGTCCTGGAACTTGCTCTGAAGACCAGGCTGGCCTCGAACTCACAGAGATTCACCTGCCTCTCCCTCCCAGGTGCTGGAATTAAAGGCCACACTGCCTGACTAGAACAAGGGTCATTTTAATAGTTATTCCAGATCATCATGACTACTCTTATTTTCCGTTATACCAAAACTAGACTTTTGTTGAGGGATATTTGTTTATACTGCCTAAAGATGTGTCTATGCTTTGCCTCACCTGCCTAAGGTACCCGATTGGCTTAATAAAAAGCTGAATGTCTAACAGCTTGGCAGAAGAGAATAGGCAGTGCTTCCAGGCAGAGAGAGGAACTCAGGGTTAGAATATAGGCCCGGCAGGAGATGCCAGCAAGACACGGAAGGAGTTGGAAATACAGAATGAAAGAGATGTAAAAACCAGGTGGCAGAACATGAGTTAATAGAAACAGGTTAGTTTAAGTTATAAGAGCTAGTTGGGAACAAGCCTATGCTAAGGGCCAAGTTTTCATAGTTAATAATAAGTTTCCATGTCATTATTTGGGAGCTGGTGTTCCCCCCAAGAAAGGCCAACTACAAGTTTTAGTTTCTTACGGGATAACTGCAAAGCAGAAGCTGAACTAGGATACTGAGGAGCTTTCTAAATTCAGTTACGGTGAGATGCACTGGTTCACCCTGAAACGTGATGGGCCTTTGGCTATGCATGAGTTTGTGACAGGTTCCATTAGTTATTAAAAACTACTGGTTCTCAAAGCTAATGCAGGTTTCCAAATGTTGATGTACTTTTTTATGAAGTATGCTTTATATATCCTAAATAAAAAACTGTCAATGTCATTAGAAAAAAAGTCTTTAAATATTAAGAAGATCTCAAGGTCATTGTGAGAGACACATGATTTCTGAAATATTCACTGAATGCTCAGAATCTTACACTGGCTGACTTTGCTCAGTTTCTAAAATCTGTCAAGTTGGAGCTGGAGAGGTGGCTCAGAGGTTAAGAGCACTGGCTGCTCTTCCAGAGGTCCTGAGTTCAATTCCCAGCAACCACATGGTGGCTCACAACCATCTGTAATGAGATCTGGCGCCCTCTTCTGGCGTGCAGGCATACATGGAGACAGAATGTTGATTACATAATAAATATATAAATCTTTTTTAAAAAAGTATCATTTGGCAATGTCTGTAAAACTCAAATTTTTTTTAAAAAAATCTGTCAAGTCAAAAATCTCACCACCTAGATAACCATAATTTTCTGTCTCCTCATTTAAATCAAAACCGTGAACTTGCAAAGAAATCAAACAAGCAAGTTCAGTCATTTGAACAACTTCACAATAGGTTTTGATACAAATATCATATTTAAGTGTACATATGCAACATTTTGTCACAGGACAGTATAAATAAAATGTCCTGGTTTTGCTCTGGAATAATCCTTTCATATGCTGTGAATATGTATTACTCTCATTGGTTTAATAAAGAGCCAACTGGCCAATAGCTAGGCAGGAAGAGGTTAGGCGGGAGAGTTAGACTGGGAGAATGCTGGGAGGAAGAGCACAGGGTCACCAGCCAGATACAAAGGAAGCAGATGAATATGTCCTGCTGAAAAAAGATACTACCATGTGGTAGACTGTAGATAAGAAACATGGGTTAATTTAAGATGTAAGAACCAGATAGTAACAAACCTTAGCTACCAGTTGGGTATTTATAATTAACCGTAAGTTTTTGTGTGGTTATTTGGGAGCTGACTGGCAGGACAGAAAAGCCTGCCAACATAGTGTACTCTGATAAACACCATAAACAAAAGCAACTTGGAGAGGAAAGGATTCATTTCATCCCCCACTTCCAGATCACAACCCATCATTGAGGGACGTTATGGAAAAAAGCTCAAGGCAAGAGCTTGACACAGAAACCACAGAGAAGCACAGATTACTGTCTACTCTCTGGATCATGATGCCAAAGGATACTGCTGCCCACAGTAGACTGAACCCTCCCACGTGAATCACCAAGGCATTCTCACAGACATGGGCACAGATCAATTTGATCTAGGCAGTTCTTCAGTTAAGGTTCCCTCTTTCCTGGTTACTCTATGTTATATCCAGTTGACAATAAAAACTAACAAGCACAGATATACATTCAAATACCAAGATTTAATGTACTTAATAATTTTACTGCTTTATAAAGGACAGCCTTAGGTTGGACTGGCACTTTTTTTTCACCAGTAAATAGTAAGGGAAAGAACAACTACTCACAGTGCGGTGAGCAGCCTAACCTTCGGGTAAAGTAGCAACTGTCTTGTCTACCATTAATCTTGGCTCACAGAGACAAATGCCAATACAGTGAAAACAGCAACTAATGATTGCGATATTTTATCTTCCTTGTCAGCTCACTAAAGACTGTCCATGAAAACATCTCTGAGTGTATCTTGAAGAGTTTTTCTAAAAGAGTTTAACTGAAGGTAGAAGACGACTCTGAACATGAGCAGCGCCATCCCGTGGAATGGGGTCCTACACTGCATGAAGAGGAGAACGTGTGCAGCGCCATCCCGTGGAGTGGGGTCCTACACTGCATGAAGAGGAGAACGTGTGCAGCGCCATCCCCGTCTGTGCCATCCCTTCCTGGCCGTGGTCACAATGTGGGCAGCCGTCTAAAGCCCCTGCTACTATGATGTCCATGCCATGATGGACTGCATCTTGAAACTGTGAGCCAAGATAATCTCTTCCCTCCTTAAGTTGTGTTTGCAGCTTAGAAGATGAAGGAAAAGGGTAACTAATACAACTTTAACATTATGTAAATAGATCAGCCCTCTCTCTCGGACACTTCCAGAAATCTGGAGAGCATTCTTGAGACCACCTGTCCTCCAGCTCTGTCTGCAATCGCAAAGTCCAAGTTAGGTGATGCTCTTATCAGTTTAGTGACAGAAGGACCGTATGTGACTTGTACCTACATTATGCTAGCAAGAACTTGATTACTTGGTCTTAACTAGCTGACAAAAATCCATTCCCAAAGGTCAGTAGATTAAAGCAGAAGCCTTGTATTCAGTTCTTTATCCTATGGCGGGGTGACTGACACCAAACTCAGTTCAGGTCTGGTAGAAAGCATTCTGCCTCTTCCGTCAGTGGCAAGCCAGCAACTGCCGGATGAAGAGATGACATGACTAACCATTTCTCATACCATCCAGCAGGCTAACCCAACCTTATCACAGACAGCAGCAAAATTCCAAGAGAAAATAATAGCAAAATGTTCCTTGAGAGAGAAGCAGGATTGACACAGTGCTGTCCATCTGGGCATTCTTTTAGGCAATGCGAGCCACAAAGCAGGCTCAGACTCACGTGGGGTGAGCCCCGTGGTACCCATCACTAAGAAAAGCAACACAGCCCACAACCCAAAAGAGCCTGGATGGATGAGCAGCCTTAAATGCAGCCAGTCTGCAAGGACTTTACCACATGGCCACAATCAGCTGACGGGAGGGATGGCCTTCAGATGGCCGCCAGAGCTCATGAGTAGGAAGGGCAGAATTTGTAAGAGCAAATCAACAGGAGAAAAAAGTCAATAGTTCCTCAGCGCTAATCAAAATCACTTTAGGAAGAACTTAACAATTTCATTCTAAAATGCATGCAGAAATACAAGATGGGAGGGGAGGTGGGGAGGAACTGAGAGCAGGAGAGGGTGGGGGAAACATAATCAGGATATACTATATGAAAAAATCTGCTTGTTTAATTTACTTTTTTAATCTTTTGGTATTTTGGAGACAGGGCTTCTGTATGTAGTCCTGACTATCTTAGAACTCGTTCTGTAGAGCAGGCTGGCCTCGAGCTCACAGAGATCCACCTGGCTCTGCCTCCCAAGTACTTGGATTAAAGACACAAGGCACCACACCTGACTGGAAAAAAGTCTGTTTTCAATAAAAGAAAAAGATAAAAAGGCAGAGCCAAAGAAGAAACGTATAGAAACACATGCTGCATCTGTGACAGTTATAGTTGCTGTGATAAAATTCCTGGGCAAAGAGACCTGAAGAAGGAATGGTTGTTTGGCTCGGAGTTTGAGGACAGTCCGTTCTCACTGAGGGGTGGCCAGGTTAGCATGGTTTGAAGCAGCTAAGCCATGCTGTGTCCACCACCAGGAAAACACAACGGATTCTGTGCCCTGCAAGCTTCCTTCTTTTTATTCCCAGAGAATGGCGCTGCCTGCTTTTAGGATGGGTCTTCCCACTTCAGTGAACCTGAGGGAGATGACTCTGAAGTGGCTGTAATGACGTCATCTTGTCCTGATCTTGCCCTAACTCCACTCTGTGTCTGTTCAGGTGCTTACCAGTCTCTAACTCCCTGGGCAGTAACATCTGTCCCTAGGCTATGAGCAGTCCCATCCACCTTGGCAGCTCATTCGGGTTCTTTTTTATGACCCTGGCCATGGCTCAGGCATACGACTAAAACACCTACTGAATGTCTAACCAAAACAAATGCTACCAGGTTCCCCTGACCCACATCTCATAGAAACACCACTGTTGGTTTTGCCTTTCTAAGTGCTGTAACCCTGGGCTTTGGTGCCTAGGGTGCTTCTGAACAAGAGCCTTCTCTCAGTGGCCAGCTAATAAAGGAACCTTATTGGACTTCTATGCATGGCAGTCTGTCACTTTCCTGACTGGATTATAATAACTCCTCATAGGCATGGCCAAAGGCTAACCTAATCCAGATAATCCCTCACCTTTATGCACAGAGGCTTGTCTCCAAATGAGTCTGGATTTTGTCAAGTAAAAATCAATATTCACCAGCACCCTTGTTCTTGTGAATATTAGGACCGACAGAACTCATTAGAGGTAAGAAACAAGTCTGTAAATAGGAGCTCATTTGCAAATGAGTACGCATTATATGTTTGTGGAAACTAAGGGCTATTTTCATCTATTTCAGGTTGCTATAACAGAGCCTGGGTCGTTTGTGATGAATAAAAATGTATTGGCTCACTATTTTGGAGGCTGGGAAGTACAAGATCAGAGAAGTAGTGTCTAGCAAGGGCTTTTTTGCTGCATCATACCTTGGTAGAAACCATCACACCAGTCGGAAGCAAAGGAAGAAGGTAAGAGTGATCCAAGCTGGTCCTTTTATAGAAGCACAGATCCTGCCCATGACAACGCTGGAGTTCTTGTGATATCCGCATGTTTTCTGAAGTCCTACTCCTTCATGCTATCACAATGCCAACTGAACTTCATAATGAGTTTTAGAGGGGACAAATGTTCATCTCATAGTAAGGACTAAAGACTTCAATGTAAAAGGCAACATCAAAACAATTTTAGAAGGAAATTGTATGTCTCTATATCCTGAGAGAAAAATAAGGATCCTTTTTATAAGATTCAAAGTTACCATAACAAGAGAAAAATATCACATTGACTGTACAAAATTCTGGGCCTTCCTTTCATCCAAAGGCACTACGAGGACTATGATGCTCTGGGCACAGTGCTGTATACCTGCAATCCCAGCATGTATACCTGCAATCCCAGCATTTGGGAAGTAGAGGCAGGGAGGTCAGACATTCAAAGACATCTTCAGCTACATAGCAAACTCAGGGTTAGCTTGGGCTTCGTAAAACTCTGTCTCAGAAAAACAAACAACAACAAAAAGAGTATGTGCTGGTTCATCTTGGCTTGTAACTTGCTTGGATCTAGAACCAACTAAGACATGCCTCTGAGTGGCTCGGTAAGAGTATCTCACAGAAGGACTTACTGAGTAGGGAAGGCTCTGCCCAGAGTGGGCAGCACTGTCCAGCAGCAGAGGGGCTATAAAGAGGTCCGAGGGAAACAGAGCAGCTTCCACCTGCCAAGGTCACTCCTTGCAGGTGTGTCTACTCTGGTATAGCAGGTGGTGGAGGCTGCATCCTTTGCTGCCATCAGCACTCAACTCCTTCAGTGTTGTGAGAGGCCTTTTGTTGGTTCCTAGCTGCTCAGCCCCAAAATAACCACACAGAAGCTGTATTAATTAAATCACTGCTTGGCCCATTAGCTCTAGCTTCTTATTGGCTAACTCTTACATATTAATTTAACCCATTTCTAGTAATCTGTGTATCACCACATGGCTGTGGCTTACCAGGTAAAGTTTGGTCCAGTGTCTGTCTCTGGCAGGACTACATGGCTTCTCCCTGACTCTGCCTTCTTCCTCCCAGCATTCAGTTTAGTTTTTCCCACCTAGCTCTGTTCTACCCTGTCAGGCCAAGCCAGTTTCTTTATTAACCAATGGTATTCACAGCATACAGAGGGGAATCCCACATCACCTCCCCTTTTCTGTTTAAATAAAAAGGAAGGTTATAACAAAACAGGTATCAAGCAAGAATTAATGTTACAATATTTATATCTACTTTATCTTTTATCATAACTAGGAAAAACTTTAACTATTACTACTTATTCTTCAACTCCATCAAAGACTCCAGAAGGATATAATGTTACCTAAGTAAACAGGAAGTGCATTGTAAGCAACTTCCAAAACTCTAGAATTGACAGAGACATCTCACTGCCTGGACAGTCACGCAAAGTTCTTCTGTACTGTTGGGGCATCCATCTTCAGCCTACAGGCCCATAGTATTCAGCAGACTTTTCCATGTAGCAGGACATTTCAAAGACAGTTCCACCTACATTGGCAGTTTGTCAGTCACATTTTTCTGTGTCCTACAGAATATATAGCAACTCTTTTATGAAGCAGGAATCCCAAAGGACAGTCTCACCTTTAGGCAAGTTCAGCAGTCATTTCTCTGTGGGTTCTGCATGTCCAGTTCACACAGCATACCATCAAGCAGTCCAGGGAAAAGCAGTTTCTTGCCCAAATGGCTAACTAACTTCATAAGGAATCTCTCTGATGTCCATCATCCTCTTGAAGTAATTGGTGCTGCCAGGAGCAGATGTGTCTCATACCATGAAAAGTCCTAAGTTCTTAAGCATTTTAAATACCATATTTTGAAAGACTCTGAAGAATTTGAAGAATACCTATCCAACTGAAATATATCTCTGTATTTCTAGAAAACCTAACTAACATGACTACAAGCTTGACTATTATAGATGATTATCTTTAACCTATATTTCTTAATTATACATTACATCTTAAATGAACTACACAATCATAATACCTTAATCAAGAGCAGAAATAGATATACACAGTTTAACAAAATTGACCTTAAATTTGTATCAATAAACCAAGATCTATACCAATGCAAATCTTTATAGTATATCCCCCTTTAAATGTAAACATTTGTAAACAATCATTTGGGGAATTTGTTTGTAGTTCTCTCCAAACTGCTTTCTGCTTTTGTCTGGGCAAAGTAAGTTTGGGGGCGTTCATGGTGACCTTTCGGGGGTCTTGATCCATCAAACCACATTAGTCTGGAAGGATTTCCCCAGGTTCTCATCCTCTGTGGAAACAAAAGAAGAACTTCTTTTTCAAAGCAACATATCCTTAGACTCAAATTCTAAAGTCAAGATACTTTTAAAGTATATATGTTGGCTACTTAGCTCCTTCACAGTCAAAAAATTCAAAGAAAACACAATAATATAAATAATCCAGACTCTGTGCATATTCCATCTTTACATGGACTATTTTTTTTACTCCTTTTAATCTATGACTGTCTGTACTCTGTTTCTTTAAAGACTTTGTTTTATTTTTTATAAACCATTTACTTCTTTTTATAACTACCTATATTCTTTTTCTTCTCTCTCCCAAACCTAAGTATATTTTTAAACACACTGTGTCTCATTTAGAGGTCTTTTATGTCTGAATCTGTCCTATTGTGTATCTGTAATTCTTTATTGTCTTGAAGAGCTTTAAAATGGTAAGCAGCTTGGTTGCAGCAGCCCTGGGTGCTGGTTCTGCCTCCCTATACTTTCAAAATGATGGAGGTACCATTACTGTCAGCTCTGGGACTGCCAGGTAGGAGCCACGCTCAGTACTTTAACTCTGACAATGAACATGCAGCACATAAACCCTTTTTATCTGAGTAATAGCTAAATATGCCATGCAGAGCATTGCGTGGCCTGGAAATATCTGTGTATGGTGGCAGGAATCCGTCATGCTCTCCTGCCTGTGCATGCCTAGTAGATCTGATTCCACTGCCTGCCCAGGTGGGGAGCAGTGAGCTGTGGGCATGGTCTCAGCTACTTTGCTCCCAACCCTGAGTGGGCACACAAGCACCCTGGCCCACAAAAGCCATTTAAGTGTTTGGCCTCCTGAAAGAACCAGAGTTTGCGCTGGCAGTATGGCCTAGGAAGCCACCGTTTGAAACCCGCTGAATCAGGACGACCTCTCTTAAAGGAGCTGCAGCATGCCACCAACTGAAAAAAAAAAAGTGCAACTAAACTTTGTGGGGATTTTGTGTCTAGAGTTCCTTTTCAAGCTTTTTCAAGTTTTACATGGATATAGTCAACCACATTGGAGCACCAATTTGTTGTAGGAGACTGCTTGTTCATTTCCTGGCCACCCAGATTCCTGAAATAACCACACAGTAACTGTATTCATTAAATCACTGCTTGGCCCATTAGCTCTTATTGGCTAACTCTTACATATTAATTTAACCCATTTCTAGTAATCTGTGTATTGCCACGTGGCTGTGGCTTACCGGGTAAAGTTCTGTCCAGCATCTGTCTCTGGTGGGGCTGTATGACTTCTCTCCACCCTCTTCCCCCCAGCATTCAGTTTAGTTTTTCCCACCTAGCTCTGTTCTACCTTATCAGGCCAAGCCAATTCCTTTATTAATCAATGGTATTCACAGCATACAGAGGGGAATCCCACATCACTTCAGCCTTACAATGTGGACTGAAGACCACCCCTCTCCAGGAATCCTTAAAGCCTTCAGTAAGTACCAAATGGGACTGCTAAGGCAGCCAGCTCACAGACTGAGCCACTACTGGGCTCTTGGCCTCTCTAATGTGCAAACAGCCATCATCAGACTAGCCAGCTCCCACTGCATTGAATAAACTGATCTAATAAATCTCCTTTATGATGAGTATTTGTGTGTTCTATTGTCTCTGCTCCTCTAGGGAACCTGGACTAATACAGATGAGATGCTTGCATGTGGAAATAGGTCAGGAATCAATAAAGAGATTCGTGAAATGGATCAATGGCAGGGGAAAAAATGGCTCAAACTGAGAGACAATATCTATAAGACAATCAGTGAAAATCATTATCAGGATTTATGAAACAGTCCTATTTAGAAAAGGGATTTCTGGCTTCCCAAGTCCCCCTTCTACTTTGTGGAGGGTCATTTTCTGTGTGTCTGCTGCCTTACCCCTGATAAAGGCCTTTCTTCAACTGTCAGAAAGAAAGAAATGGAGTGGGGGATAAATACATGAATAGCTATTTTTTTTCCTTTTTTGGTATCAGGGATTGAACTCAGATGCATATAAGCACGGACATTGAAATTCCCAACCCATAAATAAACATTTTAGAAACTGCATATTTATGGTCTATAAACATGAAAACAGCATCCAGTCTCATTAGTATTTAAGGGGACAATTGGAACAAAAATCAAATGGCACTCTACCATGGAGTGACTCATCTTTAATCCCAACACTCAGGGGCCGAGGTACACGTATATGCCATACACACACACACACACACACACACACACACACACATTCATACACACCTCACACACACACTCATACACACACATTCATACACACACTTATACACACTCATACACTCACATTCATACACACCTCACACATACACTCACACACACACTCACACATTCATACAGAACTCACACACACTCATACACATACACTCATACACACTCACATACATACTCATACACACTTTCACACACATTCATACACACCTCACACACACTCATACATACACATACTCATACATGCACACTCATACACACTCACACACACATAGAAACCCTATCTCCAAAGTAGCATTTTATGCCTTCCTGGTTTTATAAATATTAAAAAATATTAAAATATCTGATGCCAGATAGCTTCCTCACATCTATTTTTAGTAGCAGGGAGAATGGTAGCATATTAATATACTGTCTTTGGAACACAGTGTGACAGTGTCTAACACAGTGGACAGGAACTATCCCGCTCTCACTGAGACACATGTATTAGAAAACGCCACGTACCAAACATTGGGCAGAGCTTGGGGAGTCCTGCTGAGGAGAGGGAGGAGGGATTGTAGGGACCTGGAGGGTCAGGGACATCTCAAGAAAATCCACAGAAACCACTAGCCTGGCTCATGGGAACTCACAGAGTCTGAACCAACTACCAGGGAGCCTACATGGGACCGACCTTGGCCCTCTGCATATACTGATGGTTGAGTAGCTTGGTCTATCTGTGGGAGCAGGGTGGTCCCTGGTACTTTGGCTGGCTCTTGGGAACCTATTCTGCAGGTTGGATTGCCTTGCACAACCTGAATACAGAGGGAAGTGCATAATCTTACTGCAGTTTGATAAGTCATGCTTTGCTGATGCCCCTGGGAGGTGTGCCCCTCTCTGACTGAATATGGAGGAGGGATGGATTGTGGGGAGGAGGAAAGAGGTGGAGGGAGGGAGTGGGAGAAGAAGAGGGAGGGAAGGCTGCGGTCAGGATGTAAAATAAATAAATTTAAAAAAAAAAGAAAAATGCTCTGTAATGTGCACAAGAAGACACATTCAGAGAAATATTGCCCATGCGAGCAAAAATAGAGGCAAATCATGGCAAACCATTTCCCTAAGAATGGTAAATTATATTTTCATACTTTGGGTGTTATATACAATTAATTGTCGAGAGTAAGTAAACCAGCTGTTTATAATGAGACATGCCCAGCCTATACAGCAAGCTCCAGACCATCCCAGGTTTCACAATGCGACCCTGTCTACAAACAAATGAAAGTGAAGGAGTCTATAAAAAGGAATCTCAAAGAACAGCACTAACAGCTTGAAACAGGGAAAAAAAAACAAGTGATAAAAATACATATTTCACGACTGTGTTTATGACCAAATGCAACCAAAGCTGAGCAGTGTGTTTCCTGAGATTTACTCCCAGAGAGCAGTGGTATTCGACAGCTCCCCTGACTGCACCGGGAACCACACGTGCCTGTTCCCTTGCTCTGCATTTTGAGGAATGTGAGAAGCACGCTGAAGGCAGAAAAGAAGGGGTGTCTGCCCTTCCCTGAAGATCAACAGGTCAAGTATGTTGCTAGACAGAGTCAGAGGCAGCAGGTGGCTCTTACCTTACCCCTCCTCTATCAGCTGCCAGCCCTTCTTCCCCACTGCTAGCTTTAAGCAGCAGCAGGCCCCGGGGAGTGGATGCCAGGATTAGTACTGCCCTTCTGTGCAGGGACTTCTTCCCAGATCCCTCAGTGTGACTCTCCTGCAATGGGAGGAAGCGCTTAGAAACTTTGAAAGCCTGCCTCACCCACCCACCGTGCTGCTGGAGGGCCATCTCTGCATTACGGTTTTTCTTCCGCCCTTCCAGACTCTCACTGAAAGCTATAAGTCGAATAAGCACCTCCCTACCCTGTATCTCTCACATTGACCCGGTTCTCCTGACCATACAATACCAAAACCACAGATGCAAAGGAAACCATTCTGCAGAATGCAAGGTCTGGTGCCTGCGGCAGAGCGAGGAAGGAGCAGAGCATGGAGAAGCCTACAAGGACTTCTAGTTACTGAAATGTTATTTTTCTTAAAGAGCGGATGTGGGTATGTAAGCACTCCTTTTACACATATATTTTTAATTATGCATGATAAATTTTTCCCTAATATATCTTAAAATTGAAAGCTGGAAGCAAATAAAAGCATTTAGTGAGTGATTTCAAATCAGAAAGCCCAAAGCTTTAAGGGAAAACCAAGATGACGCCTACACGGCAAGGAGGAGAGGGAATGGCTTCTGTCAAAGAGAAACGTGGATTAACTCCAGGGACTTGGTCTCTGTGCACAGTGGCCAAGGGAAACTGTCACGTCCACAGATGCCTGGAGTGAGGGGCGGTGGCCAGTGTGACGTGGAGGGAAAGGGGGAGGCACTAAATTGAACTGTACAACCTGAGTTCACCCAGGTTGGCAGATGCTATAAGACAAAACTAATGTGGCCCCAGGTGGAGGGTCACAGGTCACCTCCACATGCTCCTTCCTCCAGAGAGTGAGCAGTCTGTCACCTCAACCCTGGGTCTGTGAACCTGCCTCTCTGCACAGATGCAGGCCCAGGAAGCTTCCAGTGCCGTGACCAGAGGCTGTTCTCTTTCTTGTCATGATTTAAGTCATCACGATATTTCCTAAAGATTTGGCCTCTGTCTGGCCTTAATATCTCCCATTTTTGTTTTGGTTTATGAGATGTGCAGATACATAGATAGGTAGGTAGATAGATAGATAGATAGACAGACAGACAGATAGATGGATGATGGATGGATAGATGTATGGATGGATGCAGAGATGGATAGACAGAAAGACAGACAGATAGGAAGAGACATATTTCCCAGCGGGAAGCAGCAGTGTTTGTTAGACATTTCAGTGCAGTTTGTAAAAACTTAGATGGATGGGAAGGGGTCTCCAAAGGTCTCTGCAGGGAAAGCCTGGAGAGCTGGGGGAAATGCCAGCTGGTGAGCTGATTTCAAGCATGAGCTGGGTTAGACATAAACCTCAAACTGGAAGAATGGGGGGGAAAGAGGCGTTCTTGCTTGTCTCCCTGACTCCTAAGCATCAGCCTCACCATTTCTATACCTACTTTACTGGTGGCCTTGAACAGGACTCCCAGAACTAGCTTCTAGATGCCAACTTCTATTTCACTTAGACCTTTCCCTCAACTCCATCCTTGACAACTCAAATGAAGCACTTAATTTACATCATCCTGTAAGCAGAGACTGCTCACTTCTTTCCTGGATGCCCAGACCTGAATAATCACACAGGATCTATATTAATTACAACACTGTATGGCTCAGGCATCTTTCTAGCTAGCTCTTATATCTTAAATTAACCCATTTTATTATTTTATATTTTACCACAAGGTCCGTGGTCTGTTACCTCCTGCTTCTTGGGCAGCTCCATGGCTCTTTCCTCCTTCAGGAGCTACGTGGTGTCTCCTGACTCCTACTCTTTTATATCTCTGTTCAGATTTCCCGCCTGACTTTCTCTACTAAGCCGTTGGCTAAAACAACTTTATTCATCAACCAATAAAAGCAACACATATACAGAAGGACCTCCCACGTCATCTAAAGTCAATACATCCACATTCTAGGTCCCAACTTTATCCACATCACTCATCCCACCTGCCCCAGACCCAAACCTGCTTCTCCTACCTCCATCAACGTTTCAAAAAAGGACCATTGCACACCAACCATTGCTTTAACAATGGACATAGCATCCTTGACTCCTCTCTCACACCCGGACAGGTCAACCAGCAAATCCTTTCACCCCGCTTTAGGTGTGCTGGTGGTCAAGTTCTTTCCTTCTTTTGGGGGGATGAAATCTTATAGCCCAGATTAGACTCTTATTTTACCTGAGGATGACCCTGAACTCTTGATTTTTCTACTTATACCACCCATGTGCTGAGGTATGTGCCACAACTTGTCACTTAAATAAGTTATTCTTTAAAAGATTTATTCAGTTTTTGGACTTTATGGTTTGGGGGGGTTGGGGGTTCTTTGTTTTGTTTGTGTTGTTGTTGTTGCTTTGTTTTATGTCTCTGAGTGTTCTGCCTACATATACACATGAGTACTACATGCATGCAAAGGCCAGAAAAGAGCAGCAGACTCCCTGGAGCTGGAGGTATGAACGGTTGATGCTGGACGTGAGACGGCCATCGGCGTGGTCAGTGTGGCCACAAACACATCTTTTGCAGCAGTCCTGAAGTCCGCGGCGGAGGAGCTCGCAGTTCCCGCAGTAGGAGCGTTATTGCCAACGGTGGGCTGGGAGTGGACCCTCAGCACTCTTACGGTACGGTCCTTCTAAAGCATGGTTCAGAGCTGCCGATTACCCCAGAGGTGACGTCAGAAGGAACACCGGAAGCTGATGTTTGCAGTTACCTTCCAGAGTACACGCTGCTGTTTATGGTAGCACTGATATTGTACAGTAAGCTAGTACACCACGGATCTATAAAATAATAAGCAGTGACTTTGTCCCTTCTTGTGCATACTTCTCATCTAGAAAGACATGGCCTATGCTGGAAGGTCCACACATGCTGGGCTATAAGGGACTGACTTAGAATGAGACCCAAACTGCAGCTCATGCAGGGATATGAAAGCTAGGAGGTCATTGTCTCACCCAGCCAGTTCTCAACAACCCAATTCCAGGCTGAGCCACCTTAGACGGGGGAATTAGCACTCTAAAACTAAGAACTTTCTTTACTTGTAAAATAAAAATAATCATGTTCTCACCTCATTGTATTGACTGAAATTGAGCTCTTGTGTGTAACGTTAGATATAAACTGGGCCTTGACAAATAGTAGCCACTATCGCTGGTACTATTTCCCAGGTACTGGACTGGGCACTGAACCCTTGTGGTCTTGGACACTAAACACAAGGACCAAGCCTGCTCTCCTGGAATGTACCCACTGACTGTCTTCTTGTCACAGAGGACAAGCGAAACTCTTGACAAGGACTCCCAGGAAGGGCAGAAAACCTTTGGCTAGCACACACTCAGCCCTCTAGGCACCCACTTCTCCAGAGAACCTGACCCATGTGTAGTCACAGACAGGATACACTTGAACACATTCTGTCCCGGGCGCTCTTCCAGTCTTGTCAGCTCAACAACAAAGCCCTGGGATCTAGAAGAAGTCCAGAAGATCAGACAGGGAAACAGCTTGGAAAGGAAAGGCAAACCCGGGGTTCCAGCAGAAAGTACGCATGTGCACTCAAGAAAGAAGCACGGTGTCACTGACACTATTGCAAAGAAGTGCCTGCAGAAGCTGCCCCTGCGAGCCGGGGCGGAAGGAAAGTGGGGAAAACCCTGGCAAGTCTCACTTAGAACTTAAATGCAGGGGTTAGCTCCACACGGAGGGACATTTTGGTAAAGCAAAATACTACTAAATGTATGTATTGTGGTATTCCTGAGTTTACTGAGGATAGCCAGAAATCTGAGGCCATGCTGTGTGATAGAAAGGGTTCTTTCTTTTTCCCTCTAGCAAATGAAGTGGCCACAGGATGGCAGTACAAGGTAGGAGATAAGGATTAGTCATGCATTCTATTAATTATTTTGGTTTGTTTGTTTTGTTTTGTTTTGAGACACAGTCTCACTTGCCCAAGACTGGCTTGGAATGAACTGTGTACCAGAGGATAACCTTGAAGTCAGAGCCTCTCCCTTCTACCTCTGAGTGCTGGGATTACAGGCACGATGCCACCAGTTCAGTTTCTGTGCTGCTGGGGATTGAACCCACAGCTTTGTGCAGGATGGGCGAGTAGTCTATCAAGTGAGCCACATCCCTGAGTTTAATTCTGGAAACCACATATAACCTAGAAAACCCTAAATCATAGAGTTCTTTGATTAAAAGTAATTTCTGAACAGAGCATGGAAATCCTTGTCCACAATTCTGCTACTTGGGAAGCTAAGAATGACTGCAGCTGGTGAGGGGGAGGGGCAGCAGGCTTTCCCTCTGTGAGGTGACAGCCCAGATAGAACGACAGAAGAGTAAACACGTAACTAACACACAGGGCAACTACTGCCTAGGTAAGAAAGAGTGTGCAGTAAGCCCAAGAAAGTGAAACTGAGCCAGCTACGCTAGCTAGTTCACACCTGTAGTCTCAGCACCCCGGAAACTGAGACAGGAGGATTGCCAGGAATAGAAGCTACATAGTAAGTGTGGGTGTGGGGCCAGCCTGGGCTATAGACTGAGGCTCTGTTTCAAACTTCTTTCCCCCCCAAAAAAAGAATGTGAATTTTGCACCAGTGGGAATTTAGGCCTGTTTTCTTGGTGCCAGAATATCTACATAATTAGTGGGGCCCAGTCAAAAATGAAGATACAGGCTCTCCATGTAAAAAAACAAATGAGAGAGAGAGAAGGAAGAAAAGAAACGAAGGAAGGAAGGAAGAAGAAAGAAGGAAGGAAGCAAGCAAGGAAGGAAAGAAGGAAAGGAGGGAGGGAGGGAGGGAGGGAAGAAGGAAAGGAGAAGAAAGGAAGGAAGGAAGATGGTCTTTGGAGCAGGAGCAGAGAGCATGCGCAGGAGCCCAGGTGCAGGTCCTCATGAAGCCAGCCCTGCCCCACTTCCTCTAGAACATTGACTAGCACAATAGGCTTGTAACACAGATTTATGGGGTGGGGTAAAAGGAGAGAAAGGAGGGAGGAAGAACAGGCGGGTAGAACAAATGTGACCCAGGATCTTGGAAACGAGAGCCTGAACCCAGGCTGGACAGCTATACAAACTCCAGGAACCCCCTTCTAAAGCAAGACTGACTGCTTCATAAAAGTCCAGGATGCACAGGCCCATGAGGAGCTACTTTGACTTAGTAATTGTGAGACTACATTTCTAAGGACAAGGGAAGCTATCAGAATCCACCCTCACTGTTCCCTAGCACTTGTATCTGCGGGGCTGCAGAAGCACACACACACACACGTGGAATCACACTGTGGGTCCCTGAGTTATTGACTGGGTTGAAGTGAAGCCATGTGAAAAGGCCCTAGCCCCATGCAGGGAGATGTGGTGGGCACAGAACTGTGCCTGAAAGGGAAGAATGAATCAGAGGCCTTGGAATGATCCCAGGACTTGGAAGCAGCTGGGCTAAACATGTAAAAAGCCCTGAGTTCACCCCCCGCATTGCACCAGTCAGGCATGGTGGCACACACCTGTAATCCAGCGCTAAGGGATTCAGAAGTTCAAAAATTCAAGGTCATCTTCAGCTATATATTAAACTTAAGGTCAGCGTGGATACATGAGAAACTAAAAAAAAAAAAAAAAAAAAATTAAAGGGAAAAGGACCCAGAAAAGCAGCAATAGTTTAAGAGTGGAGTGGCCATACAAAACTTTTTTGAAAATTTAGATATAGGGTCATCTCTGTGGCTCAGCAGGTAAAGGCCTTTGTCACCAAGCCTGACAACCTGAGTTTGATTCCTAGGCCCTGCCCTGTAAAAGGCAAGTTGTTCCTTAGCCTCCACATGAACACTTAGATTATGTAAAGGAGCTGTAGAGAGACAGGAAGTAGAGAGAAAGAGCCTTGGCCTGACTTAGGCAGGACCGTGTTTATTATTCATGGCAAGGGGACATCTTTGTCACCCACATGTGCAGATGCCTACAGAGGAGGATAGGATGTGGTTCCCACATAGGGTCAGAAGCCACTCCCATAGTACACAAAGAAAGCTAGGAAGCTATCAAACACCATGGTGCGCACACACACACGCATCCCAAATCAAAAATTAAATAACTTTTTAAAACGTTTAGATGCCACACCATCTTCACATTTCACATGGCCATTTGCTTTTCCATTTCTCCAAACGGACTGATCAGAACTTGCCCTCACCTGAAGCCAAAAAGGTGCTACCCGTGTGTCATAAGTTAAATAAACGACTTAATAACCTAAAACAGAAAGTTAAGATGTCATTCTGACAGTGTGGATTATTAAACATTTTAGAGCGGCATGATCAAATTGCATACTTAAAAAAAAACCACTTTCACGCAAATAAAAATCTCTAACTGCTTCCAACCACTTTTGGAATAAAGCCCCACACGTGCCCCAAATTCCTTCTAGACTTGAGACTACAAGAGTCCTCACGTGAGGTCCTCCTGCCCAAGCTCAGCATCCTCTCAAAGCTTGCTCTTCCTCTGGGACGTCATTCCACCTTTCTGAAATGGGAGGGAACATTCCTGTCATTTTACCATTTGGAGGGCGAATTCCTACTCCACCCTCGAACCTCAGCTGGAAACCACCACAGGGGCTCCTCGGGAGTCTCTCTGGAGGCCCCCTGCCCCAGCCCTTCCTTTATCCCTGGAGGGATCTTTGAAGCTTTTCACCCTTTGCAAGACCACTCAGCATCTCTGACCCCTTTCACTTTAACCTTGTGGTGCTCTTTGTTTGGTTCCTGTTTGTTTGTGCTCAGGTCTCCTGAAGTAGCCTAGGCTGCCTTGGAATTCACCATCCTCCTGCCTCTTCCTCTCCAGCAATGGGGTCAGACAGCCGCCACCACACCCGGCTCTATGGTAGCTGATGGGTAAGCAGCCCAGAGCAACATTCAGTAGACAGTGGAGAGAGGGGCTCTGAAAGCCTTTGAGGTACACGTGAAAGGGATGGATGAGGAAGGCCGAGCCACAGAGCGCTTTGCGGTGTAAAACAGGTGCCCATAATTTTACGTGCCCACAGCTGCAGCCTATCTGGAGGCCAAATTGCCGTCCCTGGCCTAGGTTCCTACCTACAGGACAGCATTACCATATATTTCCTTTTAGCTAAGGCAAAGGGAAAATCCCCACCTGAGCTTCTAAAGAGTGCTGAAACTCTCGCACTCAACTCCTTTTCTCTGGGAAATGCAGGAAAGACTTGGACACTAATGTTCTCCAGCAGGACTTCAAAGCACAGTTCAGGGTGGGGCAGAGCTCCTTTCTCATTGAGTAGTTACCATCTCAAAAGGGTTAGAATCAACACCTCCCGGTTTAATGTCTGCCCTTGAGAGCCTTCCAGGAGCTTAGCTACTCCCTAATTGACAGAACAGCTCACAGTAATGCTTCTCAAAGACCAGCCCTGGGGATCCCTGACTGTCTTAAACTTGGGCAACAAGCCTGCTCAAAGAGAGCCTTTGGGGGTGAGGGAGCAAGCCCAGTCTTTTCCTCCCAGGAAATCTTACTCAGAACTTCAAGAAAGCTTGAAGAAAGCCTTTGCAAACTCCCCAGCGTTTGAAAACTCCACACTTAATTAC
The DNA here is from genome assembly GCA_004026605.1 of Ondatra zibethicus. Classification (NCBI taxonomy): domain Eukaryota; kingdom Metazoa; phylum Chordata; class Mammalia; order Rodentia; family Cricetidae; genus Ondatra; species Ondatra zibethicus. The sequence continues at coordinate 36,141 of PVIU01004307.1, forward strand.
CCGATCCTGCAGAGATTCCCTTCCACCCTGCCCTGCCTTCTTCCTGTCATTTTGATAAAATACCCTGACAAGGCAACTCAGGGAAGAAGGGGCTTGTTTTAGTCGGAAATTCTAGGCTACAGCCTATTATTGCAGGGAAGTCGGAGCAGCAGGGACTTAGAATGTGTCCACAGAGAGAGCCTGGTGTGGTGGCCTGGTGTGGTCTTCAGTCTCCGCAATCGGGAGGCAGAGGCAGGGAGATCTCTAGGAAGTCAAGACCAGCCTGGTCTACATAGAGGGCTCCCAGACAGCCAACGATACAGAGAGACCCTGAGTAGAAAAGAACTAAATAAAATAATATCAAAAAGATTTTAAGAAATTAAATTTTTTTAAAAAAGGCAGAAAGAGAGGGAGGTGGAGAGTGGTTAAGAGCAATTCCTGTTGGCACTGAGGACCTGAGTCCAGTTCCCAGAACCACACTGACATGGCAGCTTGCCCGCCAGCCCACCACCAGTAGCTACAATTCCAGGGAGATCTGACAACTCTGACCTCTGCAAGTGCTGCTCTCTCTCTCTCTCTCTCTCTCTCTCTCACACACACACACACACACACAGACACACAACATACGCAGAATTTTTTTAAAAAGGAATGCTTTTTAAAAGAAAGAGACAGAGAGGGGCGGGGGAGAGGGAATGAGGGCACACACACATGCTTACAGGCACCCAGGTTGCTTTCTCCTTTCTAGACAGCCCTACCGAGGCATTCCTGGTTTCCTTTCTTTGCTGCTCCTCAGTATAAATTCTTGCTTGTCACCTGGCAGTGGTGGTGCACACCTTTAATCCCAGCACTTGAGAGGCAGAGACAGGCGGATCTCAGTGAGTTCAAGGCTACTCTGGTCTACAGAGTGAGTTCCAGACAGCTAGGACAGCTAGGACATGGTTACACAGAGAAACCATGTCTTGGAAAAAAAGAAATCTTTTTTATTTATGTATTTATTTATTTTGCTTATCAACCTTTAAATCCTTCCTTCCTCTCCTCTCCTTGATGGCTCTGCTGAAGATCCCTGAATGACTGTGGAGTCTGTAACCTGCGGCCAAGCACCTTGTTAAGGAACAAGAAGGTTCCACTATCAAACTTGAACTCTTGTCAAACACCATGTCCCCCAGATCAGTAATGGTTAATATTGTCCACTCTTCAGGATCTAGAGTCAGTCACCTCGGAAATGAATCTCTGGACATGTCTGTGAGGAAATGTCTAAAGTAGGTTAACTGAGTAGGAGATACCCACCCTGAATGAAGCGCCATCATTCTATGAGCTGGGGTCCCCACATCATTAAAAAGGAAAAAGCTAAAATAATGAAGTACAATAAGGAGGTTTATTATTTGGGGGCAAGGGCTAACAGGGTAAAACCATCACCTTCCTCCCCCATCCCCCCCTCAGGCTTCCTGACTGTGGATATGATATGGTGGGCTGCTTGTCTCAAGTCCCAATAGCCATGACTTCTCCTAGCACCTTGTACTGCATCTGAAACTGTAAGCCAAAATCAGCCCTGCCTTCCTTCAGTTCCTTTCTCAGACTTTTGGTCAGGGCAGTGAGAAAAATTTAATATCTGGGCTGCACCACAGTATGCAATTCATCCCTCAGGAGCAGCCCCTCCGCAGTAGAGAGGAGAGAACAGGGATGTACTAAGTGGGCAGCCCCATTGTCTGTTCAGAGAAGAAACAGAACAAAGACTGAAAATGGGCACATGCTGATCTCAGTTCTCATAAAACTGAGTCTGGGGCTAGAGTTCAGCTCAGTGACAGAGAGCTGCCCGGTCTGAGCAAGGCCCTGGGCCCATCTCAGAACGGCGGGGTGGGGGGGGTGTGGATCTTCAGCTTATATAGTTTATACAATAAAACTACATTATGGAACTTACAACGTCAGTTCCAAACAAAACACATTAAATTCAAATTTCCAGCATCAGTTTTACCCAAAATTACCTTTGTTTTGCTGAGTCTAAGTTCCCAGATTATACCCACCCTCTCGGTAACTGTGGCTTTCCAGTTCACAGCACATGTATGGCCCTGCTCCGCTCGCTGACTCGATGGTGTCAGTGGTCATCATCTAAACTGCCGCTCCAAAAAACACGCTTTCTAGGAGAAATGTTTCTTGATTTTACGTGCGCCCTTGTCTAACTTCTGTTTCTCACCGTCCCGTCCTGGCCAACTGACTCTTCGGTGCTAATGAACACGTGGCGAGAGGAGGCTGAGATGTGAGGAGCGAAGTGGAGTACGGGAAAAGGCTCAGCAGATAAGAGCACCTGCTGCTCTCACAGAGGACCCAGGTCTCGTTCCCAGCACCCACACAGTGGCTCCCAACCATTGGTGACTCCAGTCTGAGCGGATCAGATGCCCTATCCAGACCTTCACGGGACCCAAGCACTCTGGGGATGCATTCATGAGGACCAAACACTGACACATGTAAAATAAAGACAAAAAAAAAATCTCAAAAAGAGAAATGCAAAAGGAACCTTCAGGCATAAACACTATCTTGGGGCTACCAAATACTAACACTGATTTCTTTAAATAAGGATAAAAATCAAGATATGAACATACTACTTTTTAATATTTTATTGAAATAGCACCAAAAAAATTCTTAAAATTTTTCCTATGTTAATGGGGACACAGATGACATAACCAGGACCAAGGGAAAGCCTGAATAAAAGCTATAGCTTTATTGGCTTTTAGTTGCTGGCTTTTATTTTCAATTTTAGTGGTCGCATGGCTAAGTGATATAGTTCCATTAGCTTTGCTATCAATAACATCTCTGCGATGTGGGTCACCATGGTAACAGTTGCCCAAGATGCTTTTCATAAACTTGGAGGTAAGTGAAGCCAGCTGAAGCCATGCACCTTTTATCTGAGCCTGCATACATTTGCCATGGGTGCCTTTTGACGCCAGATGGCAAAAGCTCTCTCCCCAGAACATGCTGATGACATTTTTCTAAAGGCTAAGGAACATTCTCAAGTTTAATTACAAACCTGGTTCCCATTTCCTGTTAATCCTACTACTTTTCCTCAAGCCCTGGACCTTTCAATTTCTTTCTCACTATGGCCTCTCAACAGGCCGGCTTCAACCTCATGACCCTCCCACCTCAGTCTCCTCAGTGCTGAGATCTGCTCTGTTTCATCATCCCTGGACACCGCTGAAATCTCTCCTTGAAGCATGTTTGAGACCCTTTCTCTGGCTCTAAGGTCCCCTCTCTCGTTGGCAAAACCTGTTTTTCTGTAATTAGCATATTGAGGGCCCTGCAAAATGAGCCTGATTCAGTACAGCGGTCACGAGGCAGCGAGAAGAGCATAGCTTACAGCGGAGTCTGGGAGGCCCAGTGCAAAAGCTGCGGAATTATCATATGAAAGGCACATGCTAATGGGATATGGGCGGCTGGAATCACACACACCACACACACACACACCAGACCTGAGCCAACTAAATCAAGCCCCTGGTACAAGAGCACAGGTGTTACCCAGTGGCTGGAGGTGACCTGTGGCTCATTATAACACTAAAGTATAAACCCTGGGTAGAGATTGTAATATGCTAATGAGACATGTGACACATGTTGTTGTCCATAGAACCACGTGTGACAGAGCAGGACTGTACTATGCAAATGACCCGGAAGTCTTCACCGCACGTAACCCAGCCCCTATCCTTTGTTTGGGTGTGGTCCCTTAGCTTCCCACTTTGCCCTGCTCCAGCCTGCTACCTCCTTTGGAAAAATCTTTTTCTAATAAACTGCCACCTCCTCCTAAGACCATTCCTGTGTCTGCTCCAGTACACAAGAACCCGGAACCTCTCCAGATGTGCCCACAAAACCCCAGTACCTACTGCTATCAGTCAGATTAAATGTTCATCAAATATTTATCACTATTTTATGGCCAACACTTAACCTTCCTGCTAGATTTTTTGAGCTATCCAGTGCAACAGGACACACTGGCTACTCACGGCCACAGTACCCAGCATCCCCAGCCTCAAACATCATATTCCCAAACCTCCCTCCTTCCCACACTCCCAGCCTCTGGTAACCACCATTCTGTGGCCTCTTCAGATTTTTCCATATGATGAGGTCATCAGTGCTTGGCTTCCGTGCCTGGCTTATTTCACTTGGCAAAATGGTTTCCAATTCCATACATGTTGTCATGACAACAGCCTTAAACTCTCCTTGTAGTTGAACAGTATCCAGTGGTTTATATGTACTTTTTTTTTTTTAAATCCATTCATCAGTCAACAGGCAGGTTGTTTCCATTCTTGGTTTCTGTGACTAAGGCTTTAATAAACATGGGAGAGCAGATGCCTCTTCAAATATGGATCTCATTCCTATTGGCTATAAATACCCAGGAGTGGAACTCCACGTAGTCCTATTAGTGTTTAGGGAGCCTCCACACTGTTTTCCATGATGGCTAGACTGATTCACATTCTATAGCACTGTGACGCACTAAGGGCTCACTCTCATCCACATTCCCACCAGTACCCGCTGTCTGCTCCTTTCGGTAGTGCTCTTTCTTCCTAGAGCACGGTGACATCTCCCTGTAGCTTTGTTTTCCATTTATCTGATCGTGATGTTGTGTGGAGTATTTTTTAAGGATTTTTTTTTATTCTGTGCACATGTGTGTGCATGTGTGATGTGCGAGTTCCTGTGAAATCCATAAGAGGGTATCAGTGAGCTACCCAGTGTGGATGCTGGGAACCAAATTCAGGTCCTCTGCAGGAGCCATCTTTCCAGCCCGCAAATGTCTGATTCATAGTTTTTAAAAACTTCCAATTGAGAGGGAGAGATGTCTTGGTGGTTAAGGATGCTTGCTGTGCAGCCACGAAGTCCTAAGTTTGGACCCCAGCACTCATATAAAGACCGAGGTATGGTCTTGCCTTTGCCTACAACCCCAGCACTGGAGCATGCAGACTGCTGGGGCTTACTGGTGGCCAGGTTCACCAAATAACGTGAGCTTCAGGTTTACGCTACAAGTGAAGACCCTGCCTCAGAGAAATTAGGCTGAGGGTGATAGAAAAGGATACCAGACACAGTCCTCTGGTCTCTGTGTGTGTGGTGTGTGTGTGTGTGTGGTGTGTGTGCATGTGTGTAATGTGCATGTGTGGTGTGTTTTGTGGTGTATGTATGTGTAATGTGTGTGTATGGTGTGTGTGTGTGGTATATTGTGTGGGGTGTGTGTGTATGTGGTGTGTGTGTAATGTGTGTTTTGTGGTGTGTTTGTGTGGTGTGTGTAAGGTATGTGTGTGTGCACATGTGCATATGTGTGTAATGTGTGTGTGTATGGTGTGTGTGGTATATGTGTGTGGGGTGTGTGTGTGTTTGTGTGGTGTGTGTGTATGTGTGTTTTGTGGGGTAGGTGGGGGGTGGGTGTGTTTGTGTGGTGTGTGTAATGTATGTGTGCACATGCACATGTGTGTGGTGTTTGTGTGTGTACACGCAACAGAATTGGATACTAGTGTTTTCAGAAAATGACTATATAGGTCTCTTTGTGTATGTGTGAGGCGCTGGGATCCAATGTAAAACTTTCCTCATACTAGGTGAGTACTCTATGAACTAAACTACTTGCATACTCAGCTCTATAGATTTTTTTATCTATTTTTCTAATATCAGTTCTTCTGGTAATGAACACAGAATGCCTCTGTACTGCTTTGCAATGTCCTCTACAATTTCTTTCACCAATATTTTACATTTTTCAAGTTTTTCATCTTTTAGATTCAATTTATTCTTTGATATTTTGTTGTATGGGTGGGAAAGGGTCACTGCTGTCAGAGGAATTGGCTTCTTGATCTTCTTTTTTCTTTTTTTTTTTTCTTTTTGCTGGGCCGTGGTGGCACACGCCTTTATTTTTTTTTTAAAGATTTATTTATTTATTATGTACACAGTGTTCAGCCTTCATGTATGCCTGCAGGCCAGAAGAGGGCACCAGATCTCGTTACAGATGGTTGTGAGCCACCATGTGGTTGCTGGGAATGGAACTCAGGACCTCTGGAAGAGCAGTCAGTTCTCTTAACCTCTGAGCCATCTCTCCAGCCCCTTCTTGATTTTCTTGCACACAAATCTGTATTTTAAACTTAATTATAAATTATATAATAAACAACTTGAAATATTTCAAAACTCAGGGCTGAGAAGAAGGCTCCGTTGGTAAATTTCTTCCAATGCAAGCATGAGAACCTTAGTTAAACCCCCAGTGATTAGAAAAGACCTTAGTTACCCCCTCCTGAGTGCCTAGGGGAGATAGAAACAGGAAGACCCCAGGAGCTTGCTGGCCAGCCAGCCTAGCTAAATCAAGGAGCTCCAGGTTGAGGGCGAAACCCTGTCTCAAAAAATCTGATGGAGAAAGATTGTGTAAGGCATGCAATATATACACAAGCACTGGTGTATTCTGGTCTCTATACACTGGTCTCTGTACACAAGCACACATACACATCCATGCACTTACAAGTGTGTGCACACATACAAATGCAAAAAAAATCAAGATTAATTGAATGTTTGAGAGATTTGTACAAAAAGGAAATTAAAAGAGTCTAATTAATATAATCCTAAGACTCAAAGACTTTCAGGAAAGAAAAGGACTCCCCCACATGCTCTTTCCAAGTTTGGAAGCTTCTCTTCTTGCCCTGTGCCCATTGTGTCTGCTCAACACAACACCCTTGTTCTGCTCTCGCTCTTCCAAGTCTATCACACAGGGTTAAAAGTCTTAAGTGAATAGTGTCTCTCCTGTGAGGAGAGAAGTCTGGGGATGCATTATTCAATCTCTTCCGACATGGATTATGTCAATGGAGTAAGTTTTTTGCCCCAGCTTGATTTTGCTCTGTTGTTCCAGCCCAGCTGCAAAGGGTTCTCCATTGAGGTCATGCCCATCAATCTGGGAACTGCAAAGATTCAAGTCAAAACAGCCTCAAGAAAGAGGGTGGTTTCTTTAGCACGTTCATATGTGGATACATGTGGAATCTGTACTAGTAAAACACGTGGTCAAGCTTTTGGCAAATGCTCAGAAAAATCCGTACGTATTCTGTGTATTTTCTTTGGTGTGACTGTCTCAAGAGGAAAATGGGAGGAAGCAGAGCAAAGAAGGAAAAGCATGAGGAAGTTTCAATTGTCTTGCTAACATCTTCGAGATGGAGCAAACCCAGGCTGAACATCAAGCCGCTGCGCTAACACCAGCCTCAGAGTTGACAAGATCCTGGAGTGTGACTGAGCATGGAAACACTGTGTGTGCTGGCACTCACCTGTAACCTAGCACTCGGGAAGTGGAGTCAAGGGTATCAGGAGACCAAGGCTATCCTTGGCTACATAGCAGATTAGAGGCCAACTTTGGCTATAGGAGATTCTGTCTCTCGGAGAAACAACGACAATGAGTGAAGAAGAGTTAAGGACGTGCATCTGAGATCACTGCAAGAGGGTAGAGGCACAAATAAATTAGAGAGACTTTATCCTTTGGAGCGGGATGGCAGCTATTCTCGCCAGGCACATAAGATTTTAATTTCCCTACATCTTCTGCTATTACTGTTTATATTCATTCATTCGTGTGTGTGCACATATGTCATAGTGGATGTGTAGAGGCCAAAGAATAACTTGCTAGAGTTGGTTCTCTCCCTCCACCATGTGAGTTCTGGGGATAGAACCGCATCATCAGGCCTGGTCACAGTGCCCTTACATCCCGAACCATCTCTCCAGTCCTGACAAGCTTGGTTTTTTCTTAATTATATTTATCTATTTGTATGTGTTTGTGCATGCATGTGCAGGTACCATGGTACACATGTGGAGGGAGAGAAAAATTCACAGGAATTGGTTCTGTCTTTCTACAGCTATAGGGATAGAACTCAAGTGTCCAGGTTTGGTGAGAAGCACCCTTTCCCCCTGAGCCATCTTGACGGTCCCTCCACTGTTATCTAAAGGTAATAGAGTATGTAATACATTTTTGTGAAGTTTCCTTAGGATCAAATGTTAGTTAATACATACATATGTGATATCTTTCAGGTACTCCCCTGGTGCACTGGCCTCTAGAGATATTTCTGTAGTTTACAAAGAAGACCTTCAGCAAACTGAATTTTCACAGTAAAAAAAGGGGAGACATTGGCCATTGCACCTTCTCCATGCTCCCCTGATGGTGTACACCCAAGCCTATTCTAACCAGGCCTAAGATAACGATACAAAAGCACCATCCAAACACATACACGTTTTCTGTAAGATTCACATGCACCTCCACAACAGCTTTACTTTATCACACCTTTATGTGAGCACACAGAAAACAATTCTGTTTGTATTGTTTGTAAAACCCTTGGCTTAAAGGAGTCTTCCCTGGCCCAGTGCAAAAGAATGGCCAGCCTCCCTAGTGTGTCCCGGAGCCCACACTTGGTGGGTCCTGCACTGAATGTGCTGTCAATCATCACCCCTCGTTTACAAGGCACCAGGATGCATGAAAAAGGTGTTATCTGCTCAAGGCCTGATCTACAGCTCAAATGTCTGGCTGGCTCCTCATATACTCCACTGGGAAACACAGGCACAGAACTACAAGGGCAGCTCATCTTTCTGGTTGGAAAGTTAAAACAGGGCATCTCATCACCATAGTTACAGCCATTCTGTCAGGAGTCTTGAGCCCTCGTGAACCCAGAAGATCAGTTAAGAGGCCAGTGGGGACGGTAACCTGCTGTCCACTGACAGCTGACAGCCACGAAGGCTTGCTGTGGCCCTAGAAGCTTCAACACATATCCTTTCAGATGACAGGCCTACACTGGGAGGGAGCATTTTAAATGTGTTCTTCCATGTGCAAAATTAGAAAATGCAATGTGAACTTGAACTTATTTTAAAAATCAACTGGAAAACGCAAACATTGGACCTGCAAGATGACTTTGCAGGTAAAGGCACTTGTTGCCAAGGCTGACTCCTGGGGCCCACGTGTTGAAAGAAAAGAACAAAATCCCCAAAGCTGCTTTCTCTGCTCCACACACCTGCATGCCCACACACATACACAATGAATAAACAAATAAATAAAATTCTAAAACTTGAGTGTATCTTTGAAAAGATACAATACTTATAAGTACATATTGTGGTATAAGTTACATTAATACTCACATTAAATAAATAAATTAGATTTAAGGTTATAAGAATTAGGACTAGAAAGATGGATCAGGCCAGGTGATGGTGGCGCATGCCTTTAATCCCAGCACTCAGGAGGCAGAAGCAGGCAGATCTCTGTGAGTTCAAAGCTAGCCTGGTGTACAGAGCTAGTTCCAGGAAAGCCAGAGGTATTATACAGATGAACCCTGTCTCAAAAAAAAAAAAGAAAAGAAAACACAAACAAAAAAGGATGGCTTAGTAGATAATCCACTTGCCACATAATCCCCAGAATCCACATAAATGCCAAATGGGCATGGTGCCTCGTATAAGCCTAGCCCTTGGGATGCTGGGACGGGGTCCCTGAAGTAAGTGAATAGATTAGTCATATCAGCAAGCTTTGGATCCAACTGAGGGACTCTGACCCAATGCATGTAATAGAGAGCAATCAAGAAAGTCTCCAGGTGTATCCAAACCTCCACACACGTATTACATATACTTACAAGCTCCAACATCCATGCAATCATGGTTACACACAAGCATGCATATGACACACACACAATATATATCAATTTTTAAAAATTAAAATAAACTTGCAAGCAATAAACTATATAGGCCAAAAATGCATATAATACAGATGAATGCATGTATGTAGATTCAGTGCCTCCTATGTGATAGACATAATGGCTGCAGATGTTATAGGTGATATAACACTTTCATATTCAAACACCCAACAGCCAATCAGAAATCTCCCCCAGTGTATGTGTCGTGTGTATCTGTCTCTGTATCTTTGTCTCTGTGTGTGTGGGTCTATCTCTCTGTGTCCCTGTATCTCTGTCGCTAATTCCGTCTCTCTCTGCTGTGCTTTGATTTTGTTGTTTTTTTTTGAGACAGGCTCTCACACTGCATGTAACTCAGACTGGCTCTGAACTCATGGCCACTCTCCTTCCTCAGCCTTTCCAGTACTGGATTTACAAGTATGAACCATCATGCCCAACCAGAAACTTCTAAAAACTAAACAATGAATAAAAAAAAACTTCTAAATAATAAGTGCTATGTGAATGTTATTTGCAAATAGTTATGAAACCCCAAAGGAAATAATTGCCTGGAGGAATCTGGGGCTGGGTCAGAGGTGAAGGCTATCCAGGCTCCTGACAGCCCATGGAGAAAGCACCTGTGCATACCCCTGCCACAAAAGGGCATCTCTGGTGCCCAGTGAGGTACAGAGGCCAAGGATGTAGGAGATGCAGGGGCAGAAGAGGGAATCGGGAGGCAGACTGGACAAAGCCTTCCTACTGGGCTTTGTAGGCACGAAGGAGCCAGTGGGATTCCAGACAGAAAGCAATAGAGGCGCACCCCAGGATGGGAGGAGCATGCTGCAGCAGCGAAGCAGCCTTTCTGTTCAATGTCTTCTCCTTAATATGTATTCATTTTTTAAATTCCTGGAAATACAGGTTAGGGGTTTTTTTGTTGTTATGCTTTTGTTTCTAGCTGTTTTGTGGACAGAAAAGGCATGCCAGGTGATAATGATGAATACTGCCTTATGAGAGACCTAAGTTGAATTAGTCCCTTTTATAAGCATCTGAATTGTAGCTGGATATTCGGCTCAGTTAGTAGTGATTGCCTGGCATACGCAAGGTCACGGGTCCAGTCTCCTGCATCAGTTAAACTGAGTGCAGGGGTGCACATGTCTGATCCTGGTATTAGGCAGGAGGATCCATTTAGGGTCATCCTCAGCTACCTATGGAGGTCAAAGCCAGCCTGACGTATGTGAGACCCTCCTCCAACGAAAGGAGCACTCAAGATTCTAAGACATTTTTGTTTGGCTCTCAGGCACGTTACATTTCAGAAACCTGAAACCTGCCTGTAGTGAGAAGTCAGATAGTCTTTTAAAGACTCCCAAGCAGAACAAATATCTATAGAACTCCCTTAGAAATAAATTAATTCAAGGAGTTATAATGTATTCTGGTGGGAGGGGTGGAAAGGAGAAATAACAACTACCAAAAAAAAAGGGGGGGGGACAAAAGGGAAGCCAGGGAAAGCTGGAAGCGGTGCTGCGTGGTGTTCTCTGGGTAACAGAACATCTTTCTCAGCGACCTTGCACTGATGAGTCAGAGAACCTAGACAGTACTGAATCCCAGCAACATCCTCATGAGTCAGCTACGACTACAGCCACAGCAGTTCTATTAGCCAGGACAGCTGAGGGGGCGAAAGGAGCTCTCAAGAATGACAAGCCCCCCCCCCACAGCTCTGGGGTGACATCCTGCATCCTGCTAATTTGAAAGAAGGCTATTAAATTTTATTGGGAAAAAGAGATTCAGGTCCTAACATCTTTAGGTACTATGCTAAAAAAGACACATTCCACACCCTGTAGCAAAATAAGCCCCTCCTTTTCTTGTTTGGCAGAAGTAGCAACAGACCTAAGGGAGATAAGTTATATTCCTAAAAACCACACAGCTAATAAGTGACTTAATTAGAACTGGATACCAGTAAGTTTGGGGGGAGCAGATAGCTGAGTGTGTGTGCATGTACATGTATGTGAGTACTCTTACCAGTGTAGACATGTGTAGAAGCTGGAGGTCAGTGTGAAGGGTCTTCCTCTATTACTCTCCACTTCACTTTTAGAGTCAGGATCTCTCAGCAAACCTCCACTATACTGGCTAGTCAAGGAGGGTCCACAATCCCCTGTCTCTACAGCCCATCATAACTGGGGTTAAGCTTATGCCAACAGAAAACTACCTATGCTGCGGTCTTCTCTCTCAACAACGTTCACAAGAATAGTGCAGCTCCAGCCTCAGTGCTTCACCCACCTAGGGTTCTTGATGCAAATTCTGCTTAAATAGATAGCTTTAGGGTGGGAACTGATATTACACATTGCCCACCAGCCAGCTCCTAGATGATATGATTCTGTCCTCCACAACATCATAATTAGCAAAGCTGTAATGAGCAATATCCCTATAGCTGTGAGCTTTGTGTTCCCCACCAAGGATGTGGGATCAAAACCCTCCACCTTGAGGGCTGGATTATAGTATGTGCCATAATTGTCTTTGTGGTATTGTGGGTAGAACCCAGGGCCTGCTTCTTGCATGTTTGGCAAGCACTCGTTATGTCCCCAACCCTATTCTTATCTTTGTGACTCAACCCCAGGGGTTTGTGTGTGTGTGTGCGTGTGTGCGTGCAAGTACACACATACCACTGCCAATCAGAGAAGGTAAAAAAAACAACTCTCAGGAGTTTTCTTCTACATTGTGGGATGTAACTCAGGTCATCAGGCCTACATATAGCACCTCTACCTACCGAGCCACCTTGCTGGCCCCAGTCCTCTTTTTAGTAAAAGAAAAACCTGATCATAGTAGCTTACATCTGTAATCCCAGTAATCTGGAGGCTGAAATAAAAGGCCTGCCACAAGTTCAAGGGCAGAGTAGGCTACAGAATGGGACCTTGTTTCAACACCCAAACAACCCAGCAAAGAAGAAGTGTGCTGTGCAAGAAGGCAGCAGTGTGATGGTTTGACCTAACCAAGGACCACAAAGGCTCTGAAAACCTGCTGCTTTCCTGTTAATAATGCTCCATGCGCACATGCTGGTCTGTATGTAATTGCAGTGGAATTGTAACTGAGGACCTCAATTCTGACAGGCGCTGATTAGATCACTGTGGACTGAGTATTAAGCTCTAGGCAAGCATATGGTCTGGTTTACTGTGAGCAGGTACCAGAGGCCAAAGCAGAGGGGGAAATGAGAGGGAAAAAGAACAAGCACCCATTTTTCTGCCTTAAAAGCAGTTTTTCTGTAACACATGCCACACAACAGCGTCTAAGAATAAAACTTCTCTTTTCAATCCACAAAGGATGAAAAGGGGCTCCGAGGACGGCGCTGCAGAGCCCACAATTATTCTTGAACAAAACTAACACATTCAGTCAGTACTTGGTTTTAATTTAGCCTGTTGCCAAGGAAACATCAATATCCGAGTATATCCAAAGCAAATCTTTCTTCTTTCGTGGTTTTGAAGGGATTGTTTACTGAAGGAGCAGCCATCGAGTGACTCCAGCAGACAGGCTTAACACCACTCGCTAGATGAATCCATTGGGTTTCCCTGTGCCTTAGTTTCCTTAACAGATAACGTAACATAATTTTCCTACTGTAGTCCAGAGTAGATCATTATTACTAGGATCCCTTTAACTGGCATATGGTTTGACGTCTCATTGGATATGGTGAGGAACCCATGGATTTAAACCGAATTTCCTGATTCTGCATAATGCAATAGAAAGGAATGCAGCAAGGCCCCCTAGTCATAGGTGGCGTGTTGTCACATGCCTGCAGTGCCAGCTGTTGGGAGGTGGAGGCAGAAGGATCAGAAGTTCAGGGGCAGCCAGACCTACACGAGACTCCTATCCCAACAATAAAAGAGAGCCTCATTTTCTCCTTCAGCAGCACGAACATAACAGTTGGCATGCTGAAATGAACTGATGAAAAGTGAGGCACAGAAAGACTTTTCGGGAGGCCTGTCTTGGGCTGGCAAGATGACCCCTTGAGTAAAGGCTTTGACCACTGGACTTCACTTCCTGTAACCCACAGGATACAAGTAGGGAACCAACTCCCTCAGGCTGTTCTCTGACCTCCACACAAATGCTGTGGCATCGAGGACACATACACAATACAAAAATGTAAATATCTTATAAATATATAATCTATTTTTTTATTATTTCATGGTACTCCAGAACTTCCAGCAAAGGAAAACCAAAACTGAGGTCAGCACACCTAATGTTCTATGTCATCAGTCATCGGGGACATGGGTGCAAAGAGCAGAGGTAGAATATGTGTAATGGTACACACTTACCGTTCCAGCCTTCCGGAGTAAGGGTGGGGCCTGATGAGAAGTTTAACATCATCCTCAGCTACAGAGGGAGCTTATGAGATCCTGTCTCAAAGGGCACGAAGGGGAAAGACGGCTCTGCAGTTAAAAGCACAGAGGACCAGAATCCAGTTTTCAGTACCAATGTCTTACAAACGCCTGGAACTCTGGCTCCCAGGCATTCAATGCCCTTTCCTGACTTCCTTGGCAAGGGCACATGAGTGGCAATGCACTCACACATGCACACACACATAAATAACCATAATAAAAATCTTTTAAAAGGAAAGAAAAGAAACATGCCTTTCAGCTTCATAGCTTGTTAGAGTTAATTTCATGTAACCCTTTAGGACAGTAGGCAACGTTGGGAAGACTTATAGTAACTTTCTTAAACATATTTACTCCAAGGTTTAGTCGTTGTATCTAAAGCACATGCCAAGCCACTTCCTCCCCCACCACCTGCATGTTTCTTTCGTTATTATTTTGTGGTAGTTGTGGAGCATGCTCAGATCTTGGTGAGACTCTGGGTCTCAAAGAACACCTTGAAAGAGTTCGTTCTCGCCTTTCACCACGTGAGTCGGGGCATTCAGATGCCTTAGGTCCATCACCTGCTGGGCTATCTCGGTCCCAATATTTCTGATGCCAATTACTAAATACAGCCCATGGCTTAGCCACATCTCAGACACTACAATCAAACACTGGGCAGTCTGAATTTTCTAGAATACATGCCAACAGTGAGACAGTTCGCAGCTATGAACAAAATATGAAAGTCAAGTATAGATCATGAGTTGACACGGTGACCCTGGGTGGGTACTGTGGCCATGCCCACCAACTAGAGTTGCGGTGGCATCCCACAGGTGAAGGGGATAAGAAAAACAATGTGTCAGATACATTCTGATTACACGGATTCCCGGCCCAGCTTCCCACACGCAGCCTTTCAATGACAGTTGATGTGAGAACAAATAAGACCGGGAAGAAATCAAAATGAGAATGATCCCAGCCAAGTGGAACCAAGATGCCTTATGTGGAGCATGCTTGCAAAGGGCCTCTGCTTGTGAGAGTTAAATGCCAGTAACGTCTAAACTTGACTTATTTACTTCCCTGTGAGTCTGCCTCTGACTAAAAGTGAGTGCTTTCTCGTGCCTGACAGCATTCGCACAACCACCTTCAGTGTGAAAATTCAGACTGCCCAGCGTTTGATGCAGTGTTTGTGTGAAAGACTGTGCTGTGTGTAGTTTTTAAGCCTTAGCTGGCACATGCAAGTATGTTCTCCTGCAGCTTTGGGAGAACAGACGAAGTTTAGGGCAAAGAAAGAGCAAGAGAACTTTCTCTGCTTTCTTTGGCATGGGGGCTAGTGCAGAAGGGCTGAGGCTAGCTCAGTGGAAGAGTGCTTCTCTAGTGGAGGTGAGGCCTTGCATTCCAGCCCCCGCATTGCCAGAGAAAGCGAACAAACACTATGAGAGGCCGAAGTCTCATGAAGAATAGAGCATGCTGTGTCATGCTGCCTAGCAATGAATTGAACCCTGAGCTAAGAATCTACAAGGTGGAGTATTTAGGTAATTTGCATAAGTCAGTCACCAAATTACTCTTCCAGGTATTGGCAGATAATCCTTGATGACAAAAGAAAAAAAAGAATCAAAGCATCAGAGCAGCTAAATGAGGAGTCTGAGGACACCCAGATTCCAGCCACCATGGTCTTGCAGGAGTATAGAGGAAGGGGCAAGGTCAAAGGGCAGCCACAGGATATCTCTGAGCCAACCAAATGCACACCAGTTTATTGCCAGCCTCTTGCTCTCTGAATGTCCTGCTTTCCTCCCACTTGGATTCTGTTGGCAGTTACACCATAGGGCAGGAAGGGAAGGAGCTTCCGATACAGCAGGACCCCAACCCATCACAGGCTGGCACTTAAAAGTGAGTTCTCACTGGGCGGTGGTGGCGCGCGCCTTTAATCCCAGCACTCGGGAGGCAGAGGCAGGCAGATCTCTGTGAGTTCGAGACCAGCCTTTCTACAAGTGCTAGTTCCAGGACAGGCTCCAAAGCCACAGAGAAACCCTGTCTCAAAAAAACAAAAACAAACAAACAAACAAAAACCAAAAAACCCATTAGATCAGGTACACTGTCTCAGTGGGTGGACCAACCCTTCACGGTCCTGACTTCCTTGCTCATCTTCTCCCGCCTTCTGCTCTTCAACTGGACCTTGGGAGCTCAGTCCAGTGCTCTGATGTGGGTCTCTGTATCTATCTCCATCTGTCACCGGACGAAGGTTCTATGGTGATATTCAAGATATTCATCAGTGTGACTATGGGACAAGGCCAGTTCAGGCACCCTCTCCTCTACTGCCCAAGGACCTAGCTGGGGACATCCCCCTAGACACCTGGGAACCCCTCTAGAGCCAAGTCTCTTGCCAACCCTAAAATGGATCCCTTAATTAAGATATCTTCTTCCCTGCTCCCATATCCACCCTTCTTCCATCTCAACCATCTCAACCATTCCACTCCCCCAAGCTCTCCCTAATCCTCCCCTTCTCCCTTCTCTCTCCCCCTCTCCCCTTCCTGCCACCTCACCCCCACCCTTATGTTCCCAACTTTTGCCTGGCGATCTTGTCTGCTTCCAATCTCCAGGAGGATCTGTATATGTTTTTCTTTGGGTTTACCTTATTATTTAGCTTCTCTAGGATCGCAAACTACAGGCTCAGTGTCCTTTGTTTATGGCTAGAATCCACTAATGAGTGAGTACATACCATATTATATTTTGGGGTCTGGGTTATCTCACTCAGGATAGTGTTTTTTATTTTCCATCCATTTGCATGCAAAATTCAAGATGTCATTGTTTTTTACCACTGAGTAGTACTCTAATGTGTATATGTGCCACACTTTCTTTATCCATTCTTCCATTGAGGGGCATCTAGGTTGTTTCCAGGTTCTGGCTATTACAAATAATGCTGCTATGAACACAGTTGAACAAATGCATTTATAGTAAGATTGGGCATCTCTTGGGTATATTACCAAGAATAGTATTGCTGGATCTTGAGGTAGGTTGACTCCCAATTTTCTGAGAAACTGCCACACTGATTTCCAAAGTGGTTGCACAAGTTGATGTAAGATGTATCTTGTGTAAGATGGTATCTCAAAGTTATTTTGATTTGCATTTCCCTGATCGCTAAGGAAGTTGAACATGACCTTTGTATCTTTTGGCCATTTGAACTTCTTCTGTTGCGAATTCTCTGTTTAGTTCAGTACCCCATTTTTTAATTGGGTTATTTAGAATTTTAATGTCTAGTTTCTTGAGTTCTTTATATATTTTGGAGATCAGACCTTTGTCTGATGTGGGGTTGGTGAAGATCTGCTCCCATTCAGTAGGATGCCTTTTTGTCTTAATGACAGTGCCTTTGCTTCTCAAGCTTCTCAGTTTTAGGAGGTCCCATGCGAGTGGCTGGTCCACCCACTGAGACAGTGTGCCTGATCTAATGGGAGCTCACCAAAGCCAGCTGGACTGGGACTGAACAAGCATGTGATCAAACTGGACTCTCTGAATGTGGCTGACAATGGGAGCTGACTGAGAAGCCAATGATAATGGCACTGGGATTTGTCTTTACTGCATGTACTGGCTTTTTGGGATCCTAGTCTGTTTGGATGCATACCTTCCTAGGCCTGGATGGAGTGGAGAGGGCTTTGGACTTCCCACAGGGCAGGGGAAGTACCCTGCCCTCTCTTAGGATTGGAGGGGGAGGGGGAGGGAAAGTGGGGGAGAGGGAGGGAAATGGGAGGAGAGGAAGTGGAAATTTTGAATGGTATTATTTATAAAGCAATAAAAATTTTAAAAAAAACAAGCAACAAAAAACAGGATTGGGCATGATAGTTTATACCTTAATCTCACCACTCAGGAGGCAGAGAAAGACTATCTCTATAAATTTGAGGCTAACCTGGTCTACATAGAAGTTCCAGTCTAGCCAGGGCTACATAGTAAAATCCTGTCTCAGAAAAATAAATAAGTAAATAAATGTAGGCCTGGGCCACACAGTGAGATCCTGATTCAAAGCAAACACACAATCCACTTTGCAACTGGCTTTGTTACCCTGTGCATATCATGTGACCCTCTACACCTTTTCACATACCTGTAAATGGGGGTGATGTCACCACCCACCTCATAAGATTTTTATCACTAGAAGATGATAAAATCGGGGGGGGGGGGCAGGTGTTGAGACAGTGTCTCACAGAGTGCACTGGCCTCAAACTTGCTATGTGGCTGAGAATGATCTTGAACTCCTGATCCTCCACTTCCAACTGTCCAAGTACTGAGGTTACAGTGTGGTTCATCACCCTGGGCTGCTTAGGAAGTGGTTAGGAAAATATCCTATGTATAGAAGGAGTTTGGTAAATGTTCACTCTTGTACTTTATTATTTTCCCTTTTTTAGAATTTTTTAATCATTAAAAAGGATCTGTCTGTCTGTCTGTCTGTCTGTCTGTGTCTGTGTGCCTGTCTATGTGGGGGTATGTGCAGGTATCCTTGGAGTACAAGAGAGGGCATTGGACTCCCTGGAGCTGTAGCTACAGTGATTGTAAGCAGCCTGGTGTGGGCACTGGAAACATAACTCAGGTCTTCTACAAGAGCGGTGTGCTCAGTACACTCTCTCTGCTGCTAATTCATCTCTCCAGCCCCTACTTTTCACTTTCAACAATGATCGCAACTATTTCTCCCTCCTGCAAAGGACACTTTGCAATAGAAAACGTTAACAGACTAGAATACCATAGAAACCTGATAGAGCAGAAATCGAAATGCAGGGACATGAAAACAAGCCTATTTTATGCAGAACACCACATGCTACAGATTAGCTGATGGAGACTTTAGCTCCTTCAGTGGCTGCTGCTTAACAGATTTAAGAAGCCCAGCAGTTCTCATAGACCTCTGTGAGACAGGGGCTCTTCTTCTCCTCACACCACTGGACAGAACGCTGACCGAGTGAAGGAAGCTTAGCTGGAGAGAACAGGAAATGAGACAAGTAGAACATCCTCCGTGCAGAAGAAATCTCTGGAAAACTGACAAACCACTTCACTTAAAGGGTTATGCGCTGCAGATTGGTAGTGTTGGAAGCCCAGTGTCAACTGCCATCCAAAGTTCCACAAAAGGGCTAGGTCAAAACACTACCTACTAAACCAAATGACCTGAGTTTAAACCCCAAGCACCCCCATGTTGGAAGGAGAGAACCAACTCCCATACATTGCTCTCTGATCTCGACACTCACACTTGCCACACACACACACACACACACTCACGCATGTATACACGCATGTGCACACACACACAAGATAGATAGATACATACATACATACATAGATGGATAGATACATACATACACATACATACATAGATGGATAAATAGATGATATAGATATATACATACATATATAGACAGATGGATAGACGTATAGATTGATTGATTGATAGAAAGATGATAGATAGATAGATAGATAGATAGATAGATAGATAGATAGATAGATAGATAGATAGATGATAGATATATACATACATGGATAGATACATACATGGACAGATACATACATATATAGATACATACATACATGGATAGACAGATAGATAGATAGATAGATAGATAGATAGATAGATAGATAGATAGATAGATAGATAGATAGATGGATGGATGATAGATATATACATACATGGATAGATACATACATGGACAGATACATACATATATAGATACATACATACATGGATAGACAGATAGATAGATAGATAGATAGATAGATAGATAGATAGATAGATAGATGTATTTTTTTTTATTTTAAAAGGTTTCACAAAGCATTGCATTGCAAAAACACTGCAGATAAGAGATATCAAAGGATCCATGTTCTAAAGCTTGCCGGATGTGAGCCATGGTTTAGAAAAAACTTTTTGTTCCTTTAGTTGCCAAGAACTTGCTCTTATATTTATTCATTTGTTTGCTATTTATGTGTTTATTTAGTTTAGACAGGGTCTTACTATGTAACCCAGGCTGGCCTGGAACCTGATATGGAGACCAAACTGGCTTTGAGCTCATAGATCTTCTCCTGGCTCTGCCTCCTGAGTGGGGATTAAAGGCTTTGCTTTTAATTTAAATGATACTCTCCAGAAGTTCCTGGTCAACTTGTATTCCCCATTTGTAGCAGCATGAAGAAGGTCTCCACATCCCTAGGAGAGGGAGTGAGCTAATGGTACAAAAAGGCTAAACCAAGAACACATATGCCCAAAGGTCAGTGTCAGAGCCAAGTGAATACCTATTTAAACTCATTCTACAGTACCAAGGGGAGCATATGCCATCCCACCTAGGATTCAACATGACAGTCTTCACAGTCAAAAAAAAAAAAAGAAAAAGAAAGAAAGAAAAAGAGCCGGGCGGTGGTGGTGCAGGCCTTTAATCCCAACACTCGGGAGGCAGAGGCAGGCAGATCTCTGTGAGTTCAAGGCCAGCCTGGTCTACAAGAGCTAGCTCCAGGACAGGCTCCAAAGCTACAGAGAAACCCTGTCTTGAAAAACAAAAAATAAAATAAAATAAAAAGAGAGTCTTCACACTAAAACCCAGAGACCTCCAGAAATCATCTTAAAACATCAGGAGCCAGCTGGGTTTCTTGTTTTTGTTTGGTTTTTGTTTTGTTTTGTTTGTTTGAGACAGGTTCACATAAAGCAGAGGCTGGCTTTGAATTCCATAAGTAGCCAAGAGTGAACCTGATCCTTCTGCCTCCACCTCCCAAACTCTGGGATGCTTAACACACTCAACTTTACTTATTTCAAGCCTATAATCTTTTCTTAAATGCATTTGTGTATGTGAGTGTGTATACGGGATGTGTTTAGCAAATACCTACCATAGTGTACATATAGAGGTCAGAATACATCTATCTCAAGGGAGTCAGGAGTCAATTCTCTCATTCCAGAGATCTGGGGACTGAATTCAGGCTGTCAGACTTCGAAGTAAGCATCTTTACCCAGAGAGTCTCACCCACCCTCAAGCCTGGAATCTTATGTAACGCCTGATGTTCTCTTCACGGTAAATCCTAGAACTTTCTATTTTTTATTTTTTGCAAGTTCCATAGACAACAAACCCGTTTTTCTGGCAGCTGCAGAACAGTATGTGTTGACAGAGTTGCCCCTAGATGGTAATTTCAAATCTTCATTAGTCAAATAACCTGGGCTGGGGATACAGCTCACCAGCCAATCACCTGCTTAGATTGTGAGTCTCCCACTTCTATTTCCTGGATGTTGAGCATACAGGCATATGCCACCATGTCTGGATAAATAATCTGCAGTTTTTTACACTTACATATGTATTTATTCTTTGTGTGTAGGGGCATGTGCCACAGCATCCATGTGGATGTCAGAGGACAACTTTCTGAAGTCAGTTCTCCCTACCATGTGAGTTTCCAGAACTGAACTCAGGTCTTAAGGGTCGTGGGGCCACATAAAGAAAGGATTCATTTCATTCCTATAGTTTTAACTTACCGCACTGCACTCCTATTCAGTGTCTCTCAGGGAAAGAAGGGGAGTACAGAAGGAAAGGGAGGGAAGGATGAACAGAGATCGGGGAGGAGGAAGGAAGGAAAGAAGGAAGAAGAAAAGGAAAGAAGGGAGGGAGGGAGTAAGGGAGAGAAGACAGAAAAAAAATTCCCTAAAACAGCATGGTGGCTCATGCCTGCAATCCCAGGATTTGAGAGAGTAGGTGGGAGGGTCTGTGAAGCCGGTTTGGGCTACAGTGGAGAGAGACTGCCTCAGAAAACAGAAGGGGAAAACAGTCCCTAAAGCCACCTTGAACAATATAGTGTCAGAAGCTAGCACCCACTCTGGGTATTGTCCCCTTTCCTTAGGCAGCACCCTCCCCTTTAATGCCTGTGATTAAATCTATATTAAACCTGTTTGCTCAAGAACTCCAACTCTGCTTCCTACTGACTCATCTCGGAGTTCTCCTGTGCAGCATAGTCAGATGGTGTCTGGAAAAGACCAGGGCTGCAGCAGCCTCAGTGAGGAGCTGCTGCCCCAGCTGCCGTGACAAAATGTCATCAGGCCTGCTCATCACAGGCTCATGGATGTCTTCATGACTCCAGAACCACCACCCTGAACATGCTCGATCTCAGCTGATCTCAGAATTTGGTCCGTGGCTCCGTGCACACTCGTGAATATTGATCCCCTTGCTTTGTGACTTCATTACTACTGTGGTAACTCCGCAGGGCACAGAAGGAAAGGGGTAGAAAGTAAGCCACCTAGAAAACGGTGCCTGTCAGTACATGCGGATGGTTCGGAGGGAATGTCATTGCACTACTTTCAGGGACTTGGTCATACTTTTCAGTTTTTCTACAGTGATGTTAAAGGCAACCTTGGGTAGTCATGTTGTGAAGCTTGTCTGAAGAAAAGACTGCAGAAAAGAGACTGGTGCTGAGGAGGGTGGGAAAACAGAACATGCACACCGTGGAAAAGCATCCCCAGCCAGGCACAGTGGCGCATGTCTTTAACCCCAGTACTGGGAGGTAGAGGCAGGCAGATCTCTGTGAGCTTGAGGCCATCCTGGTCTACAAATTAAGTTCCGGGACAGCCAGGGGTGCGCACAGAGAAACCCTGCTTTGAAAAAAGAAAGACAGCATCCGCAGGCCAAGGAGGGTGGGAAAGAGAAAGCACACTGTTACTGCTCTTTCTTTGGACTGTCAACTCCCAAATAATGACCCAGAGACCTCTTATTAAGCATGAAAGCTTGGCCTTAGCTTAGGCTGGTGCCCAACTAGCTCTTTAAACTTAAATTAACCCATTTATATTCATCTGTGTTCTGCCATGTAGGTCCTTACTTCTCCTCAGTACCTTACATCCAAGTTCCTCAAGTCCCACTGAATCTCCTGCCTCTCAGATTCCTTCCCAGAGTTCCTATCTTTGCCCAGAAGTTTCACTTTTCCTCTCTTTATTAAACCAATCAGAAAGTGCCTGAGGCAGATGAGGTAAAAACAGACACACCTCCACAGTGTACAAAAAAGATCATCCCACAACTCATGAACCTTGAAAAGCAGCCCCTAGCAAAACCACACACAGAGCCAGTAAAATCACACTCCCAATACTGGCAAACATGACTCCCATATCAATTCATACTGAGACAACAAGCTTCTACCACTGAAATAGCGTCTGTGAAACGGGCCGGGCACGGTGATACAGGCCTGCAAACTCCAGTACTTGGGAGCTCCAGCCAGGATGATTAGGGGTTGGAAGCCAATTTGCACTTCATAATAAAAACCTATCCAAAAAAAAATTTTTTTTTCTGAGTTGCAACAGTATTTTTTAAGAAACGAATCACCTGTTTTGTCTTAAACTCACTCTTGGGCTTTTCCAGATATTAATATCAGCAGTCTTTTCTCTTCAAAGCACACAGGAAAGAGAAACACAGGAAGGATCATCTAGGAATTTCAGAGACTTGGTGACATGTAACCTGACTCTCCAGCACCATTTCTGGTTGTTGAATGTGGGCATAAAGTGTCAGGTCTGACCAAAAAGTCCTTCACCTAAGGCAGAGGTGACCTCGTGACCTCTACCTACACGCCCAACAGAATAGGCCCTGGGCTTACAAGGCTGTTGAAATGTGGACCTAATTTCACTCACTCATCTTGAATTCATTATGCAGACAGGGCTGCCTTTGACCAAGCGACAATCCTCCTGCCTCAAGTGCTAGAATTATAGGTGCACACCAACACCACACCAGGCAGCTCATTTAAAATCCATACAACCTTGTGTAGTTAAATAGCCAAAATGACACAAACTATGTACTTTTTTAGCTTTTTTACAATTTCATCCACAGCCATTGTGACTAATTAGAAAAAAAAGGGGGGGTTAGAAATAAAGTTAAATGAATAAAATTTTACTCTCACAAATAAGCAAAACTTTAAACTCAAGGAAAGTAACAGGCTCAGTGGGGAAAGGCGTCTACCACCACACTTGATGACTTGAGCTTGATTCCTGGGGACCCATACGATGAATGGGGAGACTTGACTTCAGCGAGTACTCTGACCTCCACAGGTGCACCATAGTACGGGTGCACCCACACGGATACACAAATAAATAAAATATAAAAGGAAGCATGAACACAAGATGGCCCATACCTGTAATCCAGGACCTGGGAGGCAGAGTCAAGGAGCGTGCAACAAACTCATAGTCAGCAAGCAAGACCACATATAGTCCAGGCCACTAGGGCTAAACAGTGAGATGCTCTAGTGAGACCACACAGCATAGTCCAGGCCACTAGGGCTAAAGAGTGAGTCACTGTCTTAAAACAAAAAACACTAAAAAGGGTGGAATGAGTATACAGATAATTGGCTAAAAAGAAGTAAAATCAGAGAGAACAGTTGAGTTTCACAAAGGATATAAAATGAGTTTTCAGAGTTTCACAATGATGAAGAAAATATAGTTCATGAATAAAATACCTAGAACCATCTCTCAGCCAAATCTTAACAATCCTCCTCTCTCTCTCTCTCTCTCTCTCTCTCTCTCTCTCTCTCTCTCTCCTTTTAAGGCAGGGACTCATGTAGCTCAGGCTGACCTCAAACTCTTGTATAGCTAGAATTAACCTTGAGTTACTGACCCTACACCTCCCAGATGCTGGCTTACAGGCAGGCGGCAGCTTGGTCTTCTATCTTCCTGCCTCACCCTCTACCCCGTGGTTTTCTCTCTGTGTGTACTAACAGTTGAAACAAGGCCTTGGGAGTGTGTCGAATGTGTCTTCCAATGAGCTACATCCCTGACTAAGAGAACTCTGCTCTGATCTCACTGTTCCTTCTTAAAGTGATTTTTCTATGAGAAAATAGAGGGAATAGAACTGCATATGACAGGTGTATCATGCCATCATCTTGTGCTAGTAGAAAGACAATGTGCTGCCTGGTTTCTTCGTCAGCTTGGCACAAGATAGAGTCATCTAGGAAGAGAGAATCTATGTTGGAAAGATGCCTCCAAAAGACCAACCTGTAGGCAAGACTGTGGTGCATTTTCTTGATGGATGATTGGTGGGCTGGCCCAGGTAACTGTGGGCAGCGCCGCTCCTGAGCAGGGTCTCTACGAAAGCAAACTGAGCAAGCCAAGGGGAGCAAGCTAGTGAGCAGCTACCTTCATGGCCTCTGCTTTAGTTCCTGCCTTGAATTCCTGCCCTGACTTCATGATGTACTGTGACTGGGGTGCGAAAGTCAGCCAAACCCTCTCCTCCTCGAGTTGGTTTGGGTTAGAATGTTGTATCACAGCAACAGAAAGCGAACTAGAACAGAAGAGCCGTAAAACTGAGCTTCAGTGTTTGACGAGAGTAGAACGTCAGAAAGTTTTCACTATGGCCTGTCATAGAAGTTGTTGTTTGAAGGGTCTTATGTATCCTAGGCTGGCCTCAAACTCAACACATATCCAAGGACGACCTTAAACTTTTGATCCTCCTGCCTTTACCTCTTGAGGGCTGGTAACTCCCAGCACCCATTGCCAAGCCCAGTTTATGTATTGCTGAAGAGCAAACCCAAGACTTCACTTGTGTGGGCAAGCATCCAACCAGCTGAGCTTTATTTCCAGCCCAACAGGTGACAATTTTCTTGGAAATTTTTTTTAATATTTATTTATTTATTTATTTATTTACTATGTATACAATATTCTGTCTGCATGTATGCTTGCAGGCCAGAAGAGGGCACCAGACCTCATTACAGATGGTTGTGAGCCACCATGTGGTTGCTGGGAATTGAACTCAGGACCTTTGGAAGAGCAGGCAATGCTTTTAACCGCTGAGCCATCTCTCCAGCCCATTTCTTGGAAATTTTTAAAGGTTTATTTTTACTGTATGTGTATGAGTATTTGGCTTCGTATATCTACGTCCACCATGCCTGAGCCTGCCACCATCACAGGTCAGAAGACAGCACTGGATCCCCTGGTAGTTGGAGTGACTGGCAGTTGTGACCTGCCAAGTGGGTATAGGGAACGCACCTCAGGTCATCTGCAAGAGCCCGAAGTGTTCTTAGCCAGTGAGCCATCTCTCCAGCCCCATTCCCTTGGGTTTTAAGGCAGCATCCAACTCTAGCACAGGTTTGCTTAGAACTGGTGACAACCCTCTTACCTCTTCCACAGAGCTGGGATTATAGATGTGATATAGTTGAGTTTGGCTTCTCATGTTTTGCTGTTTTCCTCCTCTGCATAAATTATCTTGTGAGACAAAAGAAATCGCAAACCTGTTTTTACAACACACGGAGGAAAATCTTTTCTTCCAAAATGATTTTTGTGCCACTGATTGTAGATGGCATCTATGAAAGATGAAAATAATTTTCAAACTTGTTCTTAATCTTATCTCGCCAGAGAGGTACAAAATGTCTTACAATGTCTTACAAAATGTCTAGGGTAATGATTCTAAAACTTTAATGTGTGCACGTGCGCGCGTGCACACACACACACACATGCACACGCACACGCACACACACCAGCTCCCAGACCTTGTTAACAATGAATACGATACTGTCACAGGTCTGTTAGAATCACAGCTGCAGCATTTCAAACATGGACTGATGCAGAAGCTGCGGTGGCATGGCCTACAGCCCAGCAGTCAGGACCTCAGCCCAGGGCAGTTAGCACACACCCAGGGTGGGCTGCTCTGGAGCCAACACACTCCTGCCTTCCCTCGCAGAGGTGCTTCTGCTGCTGAGAGCCCAACTTCAGAGTCCCCTTTTAAGCTTCCTTTCCCATTGGGATGCGGTCCTGAAATGGCTTTCTCTGCTGACCGGTGTTTACTTCTGTTGACTTCCAGAGAGTGGGTTAAACTGGCTTCCTGTTATGGTCAACTGGAAATTTTGCTCAATTTTTTGCTCAATTAAATCAATCTGGAACTCAGCATCAATTTTTCAAGTTTGCCAGGAATCCTAAAATATAGCTCTGCTTGTAACATTGAAATTAATGAATATTTTATCAGTAACAGCTCTAAACATGAAGTAGATAATTCTGAAACATTACTCTTAATAAAGTAATAGTAATTACAATTGTCATTAGAGATGTCTTGCTGTGTTACACTGGATAGCTCAAACCCCTATGCTCACGCTGTCTTATTGCCTTAGCCTGCAAGTAGTAGTGTCTGGAGACATATATACATATGGTTCAATAAGATTCTGCATCTTAACCTAGAATACAGCATGTTCCCTGTGTTAAAAGGTACTGGTCTCATTACCTTTCTTCTCTCAATCCTAACTCACCACTAAATAGAGAACTTCCAAGTTTAGAACATCACTTTAGTTTGGTTCCAGTGAGAATACCACAAAATCTGTTAAGGATGCTGAGATACTTGTAATTCCAGCATTTGAGATGTCGAGGTAGGAAGCTCAGGAGTTCAAGGTCATCTTGAGCTACATAATGAGTTGGAACCCTTCGGTCCATCTCTCCAGCCCCACCACATAAGGCTTTCTGTCCCAGCACTTCCTGCTGCTTTCTTAACTAAACCACTGCATGGCCTCCTCTTCACCTCTCCCAACACAGGCTCCTGGAGAACTCCAAAAGAGACCAGAGGGAAAACAGACTCCATAAAATAAGGAACAAAATAAACACAATTTCCTGTCCCACTGTGGCTTATATTATAGTTAAGATGGAGAAATTAGCAAAGACACTGTGTAAAAAAAGCAGAGTAGAGTTGGAGCTTTAGCTCCATGGGAGGGCACTTTCCAAGCAAGCCAAAGGCCCTGTGTTTAGTGCCCAGCACCAGGAAAGAAAGCAATAATATTCTGAATAGTAATAAATTTCCCAGTGAAGTCTAAAGAATCCAAAGGCAACAGGGAATCTGTCTCTCTCTCTCTCTCACATACACGCACACACAGAAGCAAGCATGCATATGCACGGCACACTCTAGCTACCATGTTGTTCTGAGCTAGACTACATGATAAATAACCGATGTCTCCAGCCTCCAGTGAGCAGAGGCCCTTGCCTGCCAGCAGCCCTGTGAGCCTGGAGTCAGGCCATCCCTCATTCAGACCTTGAGAAGAAACAACTCGTGAAAACACACTGGCTGCAAGCTCATGAGGGACCCGGGGCCCAGATCTCTAAACTGATAAGATTCCACATGTTTTATTAGTAGTATTCTCATCTCTGTAAGAATACAGAAGAGGGGGAAGGGCAGGAACTGGGACGACTGTTAGGAGGCTGTTGCAAAAATGCAGGTCACAGTGAAGAGATGCAGCTGGATGAGCTGCGGAACGAAGCAGCAGTGAAGTAGCCGTATTCTGAACGTGTCGAGAGTTTTGCCGTTTGAACATGGGGTGTGAGAGGGAGGAAGACTGTGCTTTCTTTTATATTTCTTTTGAGGTTTTATTTCATTAACTGTGTCTGTCTCTGTGACCTCCATCCACTGTCAGCAGAATAATGAGCCGTGGGAGGCAGAAGGTAGTTTGGGTCAGTACCACTAAGTAGCCAGTGTTGGTTCAAAGTTCAGGAGTCTGACAGTAACCTCCCCCAGGTAGTTTATTTTAGGCATTTTTTTCTAATCTAAACTATTTTTTTTTATTGATTTTATTGAGCTATACATTTTTCTCTGCTCCAGCATATTTTAAGCACAATGCAATTTGGTAAAAAACACTCCTGGTGATAATTAACTCAACCCTGTGTGCCCAGCAAAGCATACATAGAGGAATAAAGTAAGTTAAACAAAGATTGGATATGACTACATCAAAACTCTTTGTAAACTACTTGTGACAGCATCTATAAAGATGGGTTCTATAGATTGAGGAAAACAATCATACCATAGGGCCTGGGGGAGGGATCTCAGGGTTGTCTCCACCACACAGATACTGTGAAAGTCACCAGGCTATTGGTCACATCTGTTCCCAGACTTTTGGTTGGAAAACAGGTTGTGTATTCCTTCCTTTGAAGGGATAACCCTGTGTATATTTAACATTCCAGGCTCCTGTAATGCTTATCTATAAGCACAAGGACCTCCGGGCCTCCTACAATTAACACCCAATTTATCTTTCTCTGGCTTGTCTTCTCAGTGTCATGAGACACACTTACTAAAAGCTGAAACAATACTACACAACTTGCCTATTACTATCTATAGCACAGCTGTGAGCACCACTCGCTCATTCATGGACTTTGATATATTGGTTCTATTTCTAAATGACAAGTTAAATAGATGCACGGGCTTAATACAAGTTTCACTAAAATAATCTTTATAAAATAGTAACATTCTTAAAGAGCCTCCTAATAAGGCCCAGCAAGATTCTCAGTGGGTAAAGGAACATTCCACCAAGCCTGGTGACCTGAGTGGGACTCCCAGGACCCACATGGTAGATGGACAAAAAAAGACTCTTGCAGGTTGTCTTTTGATGTCCACGTCTCTGTCATAGCATGCGAACTTAGCACCAAACATATACACATATTCTCTCTCTCTCTCTCTCTCTCTCTCTCTCTCTCTCTCCCTCTCTCTCTCACACACACACACACACAAGTATCTTTAAAGACTTATAAAGAAACTATTAGCTTGATATGATAGGAGCACTCCTATAACAGCACTGGGAAGAAAGTAGGATGGTCAAGAGTTCAAGGCCAGCCTGGGATACATAGTAATATCTTGTCAAAAGAAGGAAGGAGGGAGAAAACAAATAGAAAACAAGTTGATTGTGTTAACAATAACATTGTGCACATTGGTGGGAAGGTCGTTTCTGTAGGCTTATTACTCACAGGACCACAGTCACCAAAATAAGAAGACTGGGTGTAGCTTTGGCTTGGGGAGAAAGAGCAGGAACCAAGGTCTTGATCTGGACCACACTGGCTCAGAGAATGCAGCGAGGCAAAGATGCTGAATTGGGTATCTGGATTTCACAGATGCTAGCACTAAACACTTGAGTTGTCTGAGTAAAGATGATTATGTTGCCTCAGTATATATTAAATTTCACATATAAAAATTCCCGTTTTCCTTTTTGAGGAAGAGTCTCATGGAGCTCAGGCTAGCCCTGAACTTGCTACATAACCAGTGACCTTTCACTCCTGACCCTCTAGCCCCTACCTCCCATGGACTGATGTAACAGCCAACGACACTCAGCTGAGTGCATTTTAAATTACATTTGCAGAGATGGACCTGTAACTCCAGCACTCATGAGATGAAGGCATCAGGATCAGGGGTTCAAGCCTAGCCTAAATAGAAAGTGAGTTTTAGGTCAACCTGAGTACATAAGACCTCGTCTCAGAAAAGCATCTAAAATCCCTTCAACTATGGTTTAGAGATGAAACTGCCCAACATGTGTTGAAGGCTTACTCCCTAGTTGATGGTACAATTAAGGGAAGTGGTAGGGCTTCAGGAAACAGCCCTACCTGAAGGAAGTGGGTCATTGAGGTGGCATCTCTATGAGGGTATATCTTAGCCCTGAGCCCCGCCAGTCCTCACAGCTCTATCTTTGTTTCGCAGTCAGCATCAAGTAAATATTCTTCTCCTGTTGTCTGAGGTTTTCTGTCCTGCCTGGTTCCCGAATCATTAAGTCCCAAAGAAATCACACAGAGGTCTACATTAACTATAAACTGATTGATCCATTAGCTCAGGCTTCTTATTAACTCTTATAACGTATATTAGCCCATTATTCTTGTCTATGTTAGCCACATGGCTCAGAACCTTTTTCAGCAGGGCAATCACATCTTGCTTCTTCTGTGGATGGACAGGACTGCAGAGGAATGGGCTTCCTTCTTCCCAGAATTCTCCTGTTTTCCTTGACCCACTTCTATATCCTGTCTGGTTGTCCCACCTATACTTCCTGCCTGGCTACTGACCAATCAGAGTTTATTTAAAATATAATTGACAGAATACAGACCATGGTCCCACACCATTCTCTTCTACATATCCTGTCACTGAGATGCTCTGCCTCTCCTCAGGCCCAAAGGAATAAAGCCAGCCTAGCAAGGATTGAAGCCTCAGAAACAAGGAGCCAAAATCAATCTTTGTTCTTAGACGTTACTGCTCTCAGTTGTTTGTCATAGGGATGAGAAACTAATGTAACTTGCTGTTTAGTTCAGGCACCAGCATGTCTGCTTGATGTCTCAAGCCGCTGGTTCTAAAGAACGTGACTATGCCAGCAGTGTGTTTATGTTCCCTGGTCTTTTCCCTTCGCCCTAGTCCTCTGCTTGTAACCCATTCCACAAGGCTATCCTGGTCTACAGAGAGAGTTCCAAACTAGCCAGTACTACAGAGTAAGATCCCATGTAGAAAACAACAGAAGAGAGGAACTCGGTGAAGATATACCTGCCGTCCACCTCTGGTCTCCACGTATGCACCCTTGCTCTCCTGTGCTTGCACACAAAAACAGACAAGTAAAAAAGCACAACTATAAACAACTCAGAGGGATTAATAGGCCATGCAGAGTCAGGGAAGACTCCTAGAAGAAGATAATCCATGGATAATTTGCATAGTAGAGTTGGCACAAGAAACAGGGTCAGACCAGGATTCATCTTCTACTTCTGCCATTTACCAGCTGTGTGTTGGAGCAAGTTACTTAAGCTCTAAGCTTTATCTACCTCATTTGCTGAGCGGGGCTAAGAGAGTCAACACTTTCATGGCATCTAGATTTGAAAATCAAGTGTGGTGACACTCAGAGCAGTCCAGTGCCAGGCTGTGGTGAGGGTGCCTTCTGCCGTCTGTGTTCTCTGGTTCTTCAGGACACCTCCTCCACTCGGAATATGTGCTGAATGCCTAGAATTTACTCAGGCACTGTGGTACCCATCTGTAATCCAGCACTCAGGAGATAGAGGAAGGGATGACCAAAAATGCAATGTCATCCTTAGCTAGCCGGTGAGAGAGAGGCCAGACTAGGCTACATGAGGTGGTGACAGAAAGAAAGATGGGTTAACAAGATGACTCAGCAGGTAAGGGCACTTGACACCGTGACTGGTGACCTAAATTCAGTTACAGACTGACTTCTTTGAGTTGTCCTCTGACCCCCACCTAAGTGCTGTGACCTGTGAGTGCTTGTACACACACACACACACACACACACATACACACACACACACACGAGCTGGGCGGGGGAGGGACACAGCAAAACAAAACAAAACCTAGATTTACTTTTAGCATTTGTTACCATAAACAAATTATAGTCCTGGGTCTCAGCTTTCTCATAGCAAAATTTTACCCCCACCAAAGAAAAGGGTAAAAGGTCACTTGGGCAGCGAAGCCTCTCCTTACAGTTTGGCTGATTTTTCTACATTCAGTGCTGTAAATGATTGGTCAACAGATAAGGAAACTGGAAAGATCCCCAAAGCCACAAAAAGGGATTAAATAAGAAGTGTGCCCGCAAAACTGCAAGTGTCACAAAGTATTGTTCAAATGTAAGATGCTGACTTCTCTTGAGCTCCCATCTCCCTCGCTCTTCTGATGGCTGCTAATCTCAATGTTTCCAACATGAAGCCGCCTTCTCTGACCTCTTTCTTCTTGAGTTGGTATGTTTTCCTCCTGAGATCTCAATTCATATTATATATAGATGATAACACGAATATCTATTTGAAAGGCATGTCTCTTCTGAGCGTTCAATTTGAATCCTTGATATTCCTCACAAACTCAAAATTCCTAAATGAAGTTCACTATCTTTTCCCTCCTGACAGAGCCCCTCCGCACTTCCCCCACACTCAAGCGATTCCAAGTCCGTCCCTCAGATGTTCACACTTCCTCCCGTCTGTCACAGACCTCATTTAGACAGAGCTCGTCACCTGAATGGCTCAGCAGTCTTTCTGAGACTGGGTTTTACATATCCCCAGGCCGGCCTTGAATTTTATATATATCTGAGGACAACCTTGAACTCTTGATGCTCTGTACTCTGCCTCTTGAGTATTGAAATCACATCATTCCTGATTTATAGCATGCTGGGGTTTGCATCCAGGGCTTTGGAAATTCTGGGCAGAAGCCCTACCAACTGAGCTTCATCTGCACCCCCTTAGCAGTCATTTTCTTCTTTGTTTATTATTTATTTATTTATTTTATATATTGTGCTGTGTGTGATATAAGTATAGTGTGTGGGGTGTGTATATGTGCTGTTTGTATGGTACATGTATGTGGTATGTGTGCATGTCTGTGTGTGTACTCCTGCATGTGCACAGGTGAGACCTATTGTTTTATTACATGCTGAAATCCCTCCTGGTTTCATTTCTTTGAAGGGTATCAGGTATACAGTGTCCACTAACCATTCAATAACAGAAGGGGAATGCAGAGAGAGGTATATGGCAATGGAGCCACAAGGAACACTGGAAATCTAGACTGGCATCTTTAAATGCCCTGGTGCTGTGTTGCTAGCTGCCACAGAGGCCTCAGACAAGCCTAACTTGCATTTTTCCATCTCTTGAGAAAACGCCATCTTGACAGTCACAGAGTTTGAGGCCCAGGACCCACCCAAAAGAAGGGGATAATCGACTTCCAAAGTTGCCCTCTGATCTCTAGGGACAACCCACCCACCAGACATACACGATAAATAAATACATATAAAATGTTTTAAAATGAAGACAAATAAATAAATACAGGCAAGTAAGATTTCTGCGATGGTTTTTTTTTCTCAGCAGATGGAAAAATACAAATTAGGCCTAGCTGAGGCCTCTCTGGCAAGCACCTTTACCCTTTCAGCCATCTCCACAGCCTTTATCTGTATTGGAAGATTTGACTTTTAACACCTTAGGAGAGTAAGTTAAAATAAGGGATAATACAATTTTTAGCTATATACAATTTTTGTATATGGCTGTTTCGTTTGCATGTGTGTCTGTGCCTGATACCCAGGGAGACCAAAGAGAACATTTGGGCCCCTGGCACTAGAGTTATAAGCAATTATGGGGCATCACATATGTGGTTAGAATCGAACCTGAGTACCCTAGAAGACCAGCCAGTTCTCGTAACTGCTGAGCCATCTTTCCAGCTGGAAGTTTAAAAGGGTTTTAGATGTTTAATACCAAACAAACACTAATTCTGGAAAAGATAGTCCTATAATTATTCGGCCAAGTTGATGTATCACATGTGATTGCTGGTAACTGACTAACCATTGCAAATGTAACACTACATGTCTGTTATCAGTTATTTTAAGTGCGTTTTAAGGAGTTTTCGCTTGTCTGTTCCCTAAATTTAATGTTTATCTTAAATACATTAATTGGTTGATTAGGAAAATGCAAATTTGTGCAAATATAAAATACTGATAAAGCCAAGTCTCTTGAGGCACTCCTATAATCCAATACACCACAGGCCGAGGGATGAGAACAGCAAGTTTGAGGCAGCTTTAACTACACAGATAAGAGTTCCTAGAAATAAAACTTCAGCCTGTCGACACTCTCTCCTGGAAGCGGGAGAGGTTCACATAGCGCCACTGCTTCCTGAAGAGTATCTGCTTGGGCTGATGGCAGGGAAGCATTTGCTTCAGTGGCACAGCCATCAATAAGGCGCACAGCTACCTGCAAACAAACTCCCTCCCACCATGCTCTGATAACAAATCTAATGGGTCACACATAAGAAACATGAACGCAGAAGGAAACTATTAATTGGGAAAAGGAAGAGAAAGCATGGGAGTAGGAAGAGGACAAGAAAGGGCAGGTAATGAACATAATAAAAATACATTATGTACGTGTATGAAAATGTCAAAATGGAACACTCTTACGAGTAATTAACATGCCAATACAAGCATTTTTTCAAAATGTTTGAGAAGGCTTTTCTTTTCATAATGTATCATAACCTTGAATGAATCTACCTTCTATCCGTTTCCCAGAGATTTACGAATACCTATTTATAAACTCAATTCTGGAGCACCATGGGAAACACAATATGATTCTATGTGCCCGTGGTTAAGGATGGCATCCCTAGACCTTGCCCAGGTTTGTCACATGTCCTGGTGCTACACTTACATCCCATTTAATCCTTGGTTTGAGAGCCGCACCCCTGAACTTCCAGGGAAGACCTATGTCTTCCCTGTGTTGTGCTAAGAGTGTCATTTGCCTGAATTCTCTCTCCCTGCTGCCGAAGGCTCGAGAACACCATGGCTCTTTGTAGTTAGACTCTCCACCAGTCTGTGTTCACCAGAACAGTTAGTGTTCCCGGCCTGGCATGCCCCTCCAGGAGTCCTCTTCTACAGTTCAGGGTCCTTCTGTCTTCTCTCCAGACCCAGGTTTCACTGGCTAACCTGATTTCTCCTCTTTAATTTATGGCTGAGACAGAGCAGCTGTCTTTCAATGATAAGCGCCAGAAAGAGAAATGGAACGGACATCAAGGGAATATAGGAAAGACAAAGAGGCCCTTTCCCTAAAACTTTATCAATAGCAGTTTTTATGCTGAACACCCAGATACAGTTCTATTTTTTCATCCCTGGGCTTGACAGGAAGCTACCTCGCCTAAAGAGTGAAATGAAGTCTTGGCCCCAGACTCTTTTAATCCAAGTAAATGTTCTAGCTAGTCTTATGTGAACTAGACATGCAAGCTAGAGTTATCTGAAAGGAGGGAACTTCAATTGCGAAAATGCCTCTGTGAGATCCGCTGTAAAGCATTTTCTTAATTAGTGATTGATTGGGGGAGGGTCCAGCCCATTGTGGGTGGTATCATTCCTGGGCTGGTGGTCCTGGGCTCTATAAGAAAGCAGACAGAGCTGGGCAGTGGTGGTGCATGCCTTTAATCCCAGCACTTGGGAGACAGAGGTAGGCAGATTTCTGTGAGTTCGAGGCCAGCCTGGTCTACAAGAGCTAGTTCCAGGACAGTTAAAACTGTTACACAGAGAAACTCTGTCTCAAAAGACAAAAACAAAAAAGCAGGCTTAACCAGGTGGTGGTGGTGCACACCTTTAATCCCAGCATTCGGGAGGCAGAGGTGAGTGGATCTCTATGAGTTTGAGGCCAGCCTGCTCTACAGAGCGAGTTCCGTTCCAGGACAGGCTCCAAAGCTACACAGAGAAACCCTTCCTCAAAAAGAGAAAGGAAGGAAGGAAGGGAGAGAGGGAGGGAGGGAGGGAGGGAGGGAGGGAGGGAAAAGGAAAGAAAGAAAAAGAAAAGGAAGGAAAGAAAAAGAGAGAAAGAAAGAAGGAAAGAAAAAGAAAGAGAGAGAGAAAGAAAGAAAGAAAGAAAGAAAGAAAGAAAGAAAGAAAGAAAGAAAGAAAGAAAGAAAGAAGGCAGGCTGAGTAAGTCAATAAGCAGCACCCCTTTATACCCTCTACATCTGCATCAGCTCCTGCCTCCAGGTTCCGGCCCTGTTTGACTTCCTGCCTTGACTTCCTTCATGATGATGGAATGACTATGATATATCAAATATGAGCCAAGCAAGCCCTTTCCTCCCCAACTTGCTTTTGGTCCTACTGTTTCATGGTAGCAATTTAACTGGAACTAAGACAGTAGACCAGCAGGGCAGTGAACTCAAGATGACCCTCTCATCTTTGCCTCCTTAGGGCTGGGATTACAGGTGTCTGCCACCATCCCTGACTTTTTCTTTTTTAGTAAATGTTATAACACCATAGAAGGAAGTATTCGGAGCATAGATAAATCAGAGTATAGCGGCAGATGCCTGGAATCCCAGCACTTAGAAGGTGGAGGCAGGAGGATCAGCAGTTCAAAGCCAGCCTCAGCTACACAGCAAGTTTAAGACCAACCTGGGCTATATAAACAAACAAATAAATAAAACCAACAACAAAAGACAAATCAGAATAACCTGTGAACACCAAGAAAAATGAGACAGAACAGGATATAAGATTAAATGTTTATGTACTTAATCAAACTTTATCTATAAAAACATGAAACAAACATATATAATTAAACATGCTATTGAAAATATAGTACACATGTATAAAATATATAAAATAAGGTAGAGTTGAAACACTAGGATGCATGATATAGGACCCTTCTATTCAATGTATGGTCCACACAACAATGATGTTGACTTTTACCTGGGGCCTGGTTAAAATGTAGCATCAGGGGCCAGAGAGATGGCTCAGCAGGTATAGAAGACTCCAGTTGGGTTCTTAGCACCCATGCCAGGTGACTCAGAACTGCCTGTAACTACAACTCCAGGAGATCCAATGCCTCTGGCCACTTTCAACACTGGTGCTCATCCCAAGCTGGGAATGGTAGGACAGTCCTGGCAGCCAAAGGATGAAGGCAGGAGGCTCAGGAGTTCAAGTCAACCCTCAGTGGGTGTAATACCAGTTTGCACTACAGAAGATCCTGTATCAAAGATTTTTAAAAATCAAAAGTAGAATGGCTAGTCCCATACTTGACTTACTGTGTCAGATTATATGTTAACCAATGCACTCTGATGGGGACACTTCGGCACAGAAAGTTACAGAACTACTTCTGGTCTGGGGTGAGTTCCAGAATGCGTTTCTGTTCTGCTTTCTCCGTGGATAAACTGGGCACACCGGCACCTGCTTCTTAGGGTACCGACAATGACATGTCCAAGGCACATAGAGAGAGATAGCAAGCGTCCATAACTGCTAATAAAGACAAGACATAAACTATGCCTCAGGACTCCAAAACTGAATTCTGTGCCCTGGTGCACACACAATTACATCTCACTTAAGCTATTCTAATCATGAATGCTCATTCACGTTCATGGCCATTTTCCTAGATGAACTAGTCATTCAAAAAATGTCAATAGTCATTGGTACAGCTTTGAAGAGTACCAATGCTGATTGGTCCAGCTGGGCAAATCTTCACTTTTTGGGGAAGTTGATTTTCTTATCTGGACACAAAGGAAATTCACCTATAGCTTTTCTTAGATAAGTTTTAATTTTTAAGGTATTTACTACGAAAATGCTTGTTGTAATTTTAAAAAAAAAGTGGCTCAAGAGAGAAAGATACCATGTGACAGAGCTCAGGTATAGAGGTTTTTTACTGAGGAAAAGTGAATGGGAAAAGGGGGTAAGGAAGAAAGGAGACTGGCCTCTGGGGACAGGAATAGCAGAAGAGAAGAGAGACAGACAGACAGAGACAGAGAGAAAAAAAGAGAGAGAGATGGGAGGTGGGCAGGGTCCTTTTGAAAGGGAACTTGGTGAGTGTGCACAGGAGGTGCTCTTAGTGGCTACAGCTGAGGATGTATACCCCAAGGTCAGGCCAGTGCAGATGCCTGAATACTAACAATGAATATACTTGGATACTCACTAACATGGAAGGTCAGAAATTAGGTGTAATGGTTGCACACTTTTTAATTGGCAGGTATTTTTACTTATAAGAAAGAGCAAATAATAATAATGGGTTCATGTTATTTTTATCAGAATTTCTGTTGTTCTATTTTTTCAATGAAGACTCAGGAGCCAGATGCTGGGGTGAAAACCTGCTAGCTCAGAGAGGCAGAGAAAGCACCCACCTGATCTTCCTCCTCCACAAACATCCCAGAAAGAGAACTCTCGCCTGTACAGTCTCAAACAAAACTCTCCAACCACATGTCCCTCCCTTCTACTTCCTGTGTGTGTCTCACTCCATCTTCCTGACTTCCTCTTTCTCTCTATGGCTGTTTCCTATCAACTGGTTTCTTGTTATCGTGTTTACAATATCCAAGCAAAAAGCTCTTGGATTAAAGGTGTGTGCTAAGGGCTGAGCCACACCACAACTAGAAACAGGGCTTTGCAGTAAATGACGCAATCTCAGGGTTCATAGCATGAACAAATATCCTACAAGGGTTCCAGAGCAAGCCATAAAACCCGAAGGCAATGCTGGGAAGAATCCCACACCTGCAGGACGTTCTCTCATTTTCATTCCAATGCAGGTGGTGACTGCATCAGCCTTAACCATCTGATGTGATTGGCTAATCATTAAAGATTAGAAGGGTTAAGTCAAGTCTTAGGAATGTGTAGGAGTCAGGCAAACAGGCATGCCACAAGATTGGGAAGGTTTGTGGAATACGGGTTCTTGGTGGGCTAACTGCCCTTGATTTAAGAAAATGTTTCTCATATGCTTGAAGGCAAGGCTTGTAGTTTTTTAAACTTTGTCACTGGGTAGCTCTGGTTCCTAACTAGCTGCCTGGCAATTCCTTCTTTCCTTAGGCACACCAGTTTCCCCTTTGGAAACCTGGTCATGGATTCTCAGTCTGTGTTGTTGAGAGGAAGGAAAGAGGTTTACCAATGGAAACCAGACCCCAAATCTCCTGCCCTCTCTTTCTCCCTCCCTCCCAGGTCACTACATAGCTCATAGTGGAGTTCTCCATTTTCCAACTCAGCCGTCTGAGTACTAGGCTACATTGTTGGTAATTTAAAAAGGAAGGAAGGAAAGCAAGAAGGAAGGAAGGAAGAGAGACAGGAAGGAAGGGGGAGATAGACAGACAGACAGACAGACAGACAGACAGACAGACAGACCTGGACTGAAGCACAGTTGGCAGACTGCTTGCCTAGTTTGTACCAAGTCCTGGGCTGGACATCCAGCCCTACATACACCAGGTGATGATAAACTAGCTTCCCTTAAGCAGCAAGGCCCATGGTGAATCAAGAGTGACCACTCACCTGTTAGGTCCCCTAAGGCTTAGGGAGCATGTATAGACAGCCCCCAAAATGAACAATCCCAGCAAAGATCTACTCCATCTCCTCATCCAGTTCCAGCCAGAAGATCCATAAAAGGTGCTGGGCAGAGCAGCACCTATGCACCCCTAACTCCTCTTCCTCTCGGATGTTTTCCTCTCTTTCCCTTAATAAGATGTTTGTTCTGATGGCTCTTTGTCTGTGTTTTCTCATTCTGGGATGTGAGACAACGGACTGAGAAGCCACAGACTCAGGATGGCCTCGGTGATTGATCACTGGCACCCTAACCCCCTGAGTTAAGTTTATCAAGAGGCAAGAAAGGCTCTGTCCTGTCAAAGAACATACTTCATGCCCATGCCTGTAATCTCAGCACTTGGGAGGTAGAAGAGGAAGCTCAAAGTTTTCCTTAGCTCCATAGTAAGTTCGATACCAACCCGGGATATGTGAGACCCTGTGTGGAAAAAAAAAAAAAATCTCCAGCCAAAGATGATAAAGCAAAGAACTTACATAAACTCATTATTGTAATACTTTAATCAGTCATTCAAAGTACATAGCACATATCTAAATGTACCTAGGACACTTTTTATGTCATCAGAAGAGCAGTTGGATCATGTTGCATAACTGATATATTAATATCAGAGTCCATCCTAAGTTATCATCCATTTTCCTTGTAATCCACCAGATGTGCCCATTCGGATTACCAAAACCATTCCATTCAGAGTATCGTTCAATTTGATTGCTTGATTCTCAATTAAAGATGTCAGAATGCCCAAATTCTAGTCTCTTCTACCTTGCTATTTCAGGACCTGAGAGCAGATAGCTTAACCTCAGTCTCCTGTATCTGTACTTTGTGGCACAATTC
Organism: Ondatra zibethicus; assembly: GCA_004026605.1. Classification (NCBI taxonomy): domain Eukaryota; kingdom Metazoa; phylum Chordata; class Mammalia; order Rodentia; family Cricetidae; genus Ondatra; species Ondatra zibethicus. The sequence continues at coordinate 76,355 of PVIU01004307.1, forward strand.
TGTAATCTCAGCACGTGGAGGTGGAGGCAGCAGGGTCAGGAAACAAAGCAAGCCTCGTCTACATTGCAAATTTGAGTCCAGCCTGAGCTACACGTCCCAAAAAACAAAACAAACCAACCAAACACTTTACTTGAGTCAGGGGTTTGGGGATCAGGCTTTCTTCTTTGTTCATACAGATCTCTAAAACGGTTTTTTTTAGAAAGCCTTAACTTTTCATTCTTTCAGCACGCTGCCATCGTGTGGTTGCTTTGCTCACTCACACGCAAATCCTTCAAGGCCTACGTTGCACAGGGACCCTGGCTCCACCAGCGGTTGAGGAGGAATTCCCCTAGACGTTGAGACCAAATAGGATAAACACTCCCATAATTAGTCTAGGCTATGATCTAAATATGTGTGTAACTTGCTAACTTTGTTATGTATGTCTGGTTGGCTAAAATGCAAGAAGGAATGTTAATAAGGAAGATGAAGACACTAAGAACATAAAGAAGATTTGAATGTACTGTCAGAACCCTAGAGGACAGTTAAGACAGGGCGATCATCAGTTCAGTCTCGGCTGCATAGAGAGAGAGAGTCTCACAAATGATGGTGATGATGATGATGATAAAAAAATTAAAAATTATGATGTAATTTAAACAAAGAATTTCATAAAATGCCGTGAGTTTTGAGATTTTTGTTCATATGATAGGGTTTTATATATGATTTTGTATATTCTTTCTTGTAAACACAAGAAAACTCAGAGAAATTAATAGAATTCAACTCTATCATATTCATGGGTGTGTAGAACGGGTGAGGGCAGGAGGATCAGAAATCCTCCTCTCTGGTGGCTACATAGTGGCTTCCAGAGTAGACTGTATATTGTTCAGTAACAATTAGCCGCGCAGTGGTGGTGCAGACCTTTAATCCCATCACTCAGGAGGCAGAAACAGGCATATTTCTATGAGTTCAAGGCCAGCCTGGTCTACAGAGCGTGTTCCAAGACAGGTTCCAAAGCTATAGAGAAACCCTGTCTCAAAAAACAAAAACAATTGAAAGAGCTCTTGTTTGGGGGTTGACTTCCTATACTGGGTCCAAGCAGACCAGACAGAAAACCCAGTGTCATTCACATTCTAAATTTGTTTCTCCATGCTACTGAGATGTCAGGATTAGAGAGATGGCAGCCCAATTTCCCAAGCAAGTCTCAGCTTCAATCAAGAATTTCCTTCTGCTTGCTCCTCTTACAAAGTAGAAGCTGATGTCAATCAGTTAGCATCCTCTTGTTGGCCTTAGAAGGAAAGCAGCTTCACGACGGCCTGTCTGCTCTGTGTCCTCTTCCTGTTTCCTCAGCCTTTCCCTGTCTATAAACCAACTCCTGCCAGGCCCACTGAGCACGGACTCTAGTTTGTGGAACGCAGTGTTGTCCTGTTCCAGAAAGGCACTGCTGTCATTTTGTCCTCGGCAGAGTTAGGAGGTCTCGGGTCTGCCCACGTTTGGGGATGCTGTCATCTTGGTTCTTCTTTGTTCCCAGAGAAGAAGCCAGTACAGCCAATGGGATCGTTTGCAGTTTCTTGGGCACCCCTACTGCACACTCGTTGTTTTAGATCACCCACGAGATTAGAGTCACGATTTGATGACATCGCCCTTCCCCCAAGTTCATATGCTGAAGTCCTCATCTCAAGCACCTCAGAACGCAACCTTGTTTGGGAATTAGGTTCTTTATAGAGGTAATAAAGTTGAAATGAGATCATTAGGATGGGCCCCAATTCAAGGCGACTGGTGTCTTTACAAAAAGAATAAATTTGTCATGGTGACATTTACAAAGAGAAGATGCTATGTAGACAGAGGGAAAAGATGGCATCGTCAAGACCAGAGTAGAGTCCTGAATCAAACCTTCCCTCACCATCCCAAGGAATCCACCTATCTCACAACTGATGGCAAATGTCTTCAACTCTAAGGTCATACATTTCTATTGTTCGCTGTCTCCTGAGTCTTTAAAGCAATTTTTTAAAAATGTTTGTATTCTTTTAAGTGTGCGGTTGTTTTACCAGCATGTGTATATCAGGTACCCATGGAGGCCGAAAGAGGGCAGGCGATACCATGGACTTGTAGTTTACAGTATGAGACATTGTATGGGTGCTTAGAACTGAACTTGGATCCTTGGCAAGAGCAACAAGTGCCCTTAACTACAGAGCCATCTCTCCAGCGCCAGTTTCTCCTGACTCCTGAACGTTTGTTAGAGAAACTCAAGCCAAAGAAAACTGACACACCCAAAGTCAAAGAGTGCAAATGCAGCAGAATGGGTTGTTTCCCCTCTCTTCACCGGCAACTCCAGTGCTCTGCTGCTCCAAGCTTCGTCTTCATTGCCCTCCTCTCCTGAAACAATCCTTCCACACGTGGAAGAAAGTGTTTCCTCCACCCTCCACAGACAGAAGACTCAGAGCAAAGAGAACTGTTTCCCCTTTCTTCTAGTCCCTGATAAATTTCTAGATTTTTTTTCATTTGAGAGAACTCCTTAGGCTGGCCCCCTGCTGGCAAGCCAAGAATGTGTGAAGTGAGGTGAAGCCAAAGCTGCTTTGAGTGTACTGACCAGAAACCAGTTCAAGTTAGCTGGGGAACAAGGAGGGCTAACACCAGGGGGTGCAGAAGCGCTCTTCTTGGGTAGCAAATAATGCAAGCAGAAGAGAGAAGAAAGCTTCGGTTTTCTGTGAAACGGGAACCCGTGGGCAATCATGTTTTCTTTTCCCACTTTGGCATCTGACAGGACAAAATCTACAAGAACTAGATTGAATCCATGCAGTCAAATCTTTCAAAGCTGTTACAGAGAAATGGCATGGGTATAGGGTAAACACGTCTCAACCATCTGTTCCTCTTTTTAAAAGAAGTCAAACTTTTGGCTTAATTCTTTAACAAGAGCATAAGACATTAGTAGAAATTTAGGGCTCGGAAGAAGACATTATTTTCCATATACTACTCATGGCATGGGTTAGAACACTGGGCTGCATTCTAAATACCATAGTGACATAAATAAACAGAAAGTGTCTTTTGGCAGTTGTCAAACCAGCAAAGGTGTTGACATACCAGTAAGTATAATGGCAGTGGTTAACTCCTAGGTTACATGAGAACAGTTAGTTACATACATTCTTCCGTGTGGCTGGGACAGACACACTGGCATTCCCTAGCCCGAGCCTGCTGGTCTGGTGCAGGATGGAAAGACGTTTGGTGTGCTTCAGGAAGAATCATTTATAAATACATCTTTTGTAAGCTAAAAATTGCTTTCTTGGATTCCATTGGGAAAATAAGTACAACGTATTTTATACAATTTATGTACAACATAAGTTACGCCTTTTTTTGGGTTTTTCGAGACAGGGTTTCTCTGTAGCTTTGGAGCCTATCCTGGAACTAGCTCTTGTAGACCAGGCTGACCTTAAACTCAGAGATCCACCTGCCTCTGCCTCCCGAGTGCTGGGATTAAAGGCTTTTTTTTTTTATAAGACAGGGTCTCATTATGTAGTACGGCTTGCCTGAAACTCACTACATAAACCAGGCTAGCTTCAAACTCAGGTACTGGCCTGCCTCTGCCTTCTGAGGGCTGGAATCAAAGGTGTGTGTGTGCCACCATGACCAACATGGTTCCATTCTTTAACCAACAAAGTGTGAAGAGAGTCCGTCCCTCCATAGAGGTTACTGGAATTTACTATCTGGTGTTTGCAAACAGCTACCTCTCTTTCACCGCTCACACCGGCAGCGGCTGGAGCTAGCTCCCGAAGCTCTGTCTTACACAGTCTCATGGCGTTCTTTAAAAGGCTCTGCAGGGCAGACCAGGAAAACAGCTCCAGAAGCAAAGGCCTTGCCAGTGATGCTATCAAACGAGCTAAATGTTCTTTCCACACAAACCTCACCGCCGTTGTTGGTTGCCCTGGAGACCCCGCCCCCTTTGTAATCACTAGGCTCTGCTTGTAAAGATTCTAAAGAGCAACCAAGCGATCACAAGCCAGCTGTCCCTGCTCCTCCAGCCCCAAGCGAATCTTAGATCAGCGTGAGTTCGCCGACTGGACTGCAACAGTCTGTGTGCACCTCAGCGGTGTTGTTACCGTGCTGCTAGAGAAGCATCGTTCACTCAGCATGTTAAAATCTCTGCAATAGTAAGATTCCTCTCAATATTTTATGAGAAAATATCCTATGTATTTTTCTTTTAATCCCCAAAGCCATCAGTTTCGGCATTAAAGAACCTAATTCCCAAATAAGGTTGCGTTCTGAGGTACTTGAGAACTGTCCATATTGACTGATAGTTAGCTGTGTAATAACCAACATTTTTTGTGTTTCCTCCCTCTGCTGTGCGTGGGGGGGGTATATATTTGTGTAGTGTATACACACACATATGCTCTCTCCTTCTCTGCCTTATTTCTTTGAAACCAGATCTGTCACAGAAGCTGGAGACTGGTAGCCAGTAAGCCAAGCCTCAGAAATGCTCTTGTCTCCATAAAGTTGGTAAATACTAAAGTTAATAATAGTAACAATGGTGACGATGATACTATGGACAGCAATAGAGGAAAACACCCAATGTTGATCGCTAGTATCTACGCATAAGCTTTCAGGCAAATAGACCTGCACACACACATGAAAATCCCTTCAATTTGAAATACCTTATTATTAAGAGTGTTACTATTTCTGAGAAATAGGTTGATGGTTATCAAGGCATGAAAGAAATGATCTTTTCCCATAACTGAAAATTAAGCTCTCAATAAGCACAAATGCTTAGTTCATTTGGACCGTTAAAGTTAAGAAGATATAATTTAATGTATGGTGGAGGAGGCAGCAAAAGTTATTGCCCAAAATGCATAAAGAAATTGAGAAAGGATATTTCACTTTTAAATATTAATTTGAATTATCTATCAAACATTTTAAATATTTCAGAAAGTGTTTAATGAATCACAGCAAACACACACACTTAAAAATAATCAAAATTAATTTTTAAAAAATTGTTGATCCTAAGCCCACATGGGAAGAAAGAACCAACTCCTGTAAATAGTCCTTTGACCTCTACAAGCACACTGTGGCACTTCAGCATACACATGTGCGTGCACACACACACATGCACACAAACGCATACACATACACACGCATGCACTAAGTAAATGAATGAATGTAATTTGAAAATACAGCTATTTTGTAATATTTGAAGAATTTTCTATAATTAAGGAACCAATTCTAAACAAGGGTTGGTGCCAATAGAGTTCCACGTATTGAAGAAGTGGAATGCCAAGGACAGGGTGGGTTTGACTTTGGGTTAGGCCCATAGTACATGGAAAGTTCTATATCTCACAGTAACCTCAGCCAAAGCTGCAGAGCTGGGATGGGGACCATATTTAACTGTGGCTAAGACACACAGGCCCACAGATGTGCGGAACGTTCCACAACCATGGGAGCTGCAGATCGGGGCAGGACCATAGCTAACCCTCAGAAGGAGACTTCAGGTAATGCCCCCAGCCCTAAATGCTAGTCCCCCTGGAGGGAAACCAATAGTTCAACTCTATTGTCTTTATCCTTTACGAAACATTGAAAATACCACCACTGAAAGAAAAAAGGTGGGGGGGGGGTTGATGGAGAGGCGGCTCAGAGGTTAAGAGCACTTATTCTTACAGAAGATCATTCTTTGGTTTTTCGAGACAGAGTTTCTCTGTGTAGCTTTGGAGCCTGCCATGGAACTTGCTCTGTAGAGGCCAGGCTGGCCTCAAACTCACAAATATCTACTAGCCTCTGCCTCCTGAGTGCTGGGATTAAAGTGGTAACTACCCAGTTCTGAAGGTCATTCTTAACTCCAGCTCCAGGGGACCCAAATGCCCTCTTCTGATCTCTGTGTGCACCAGGCATGCACATGGTGCACAGACATACATGTAAGCAAAACACCTATAGACATAAAATGAGTAAATATGAAACCATTTTTTTAAAAAAGAATCAAAGGAGAGAGAGGCTTGAATTTAAAAAGAGAAAGAGAATAATTTAATCAAGAAACCAGCAGCATCTGAGCAAGTCCCAGAGAAGAAGCTGGAACGACACAAAGGTGCGCTAATGCAATGGTGCAGAAGACCTGCTGGACAAATAATACAAAAGACTGATAAGTACGTTCAAACGATAGAAAGAAGGCATGAATACACGAATAACATGAATAACTGAAGGAACGAGCTGGATGAAATAAGGAAGCCAATCCAAGATGTGCAAATGGAATTCAACAAAGAGATAGAATTGTTAAAGAAAACCCAAACTGAAATGATGCGGGAATGAAAGAGAAGAACCAGAGACTATCATAGATTAAAACCGCCAAGACTCTTGGGAATTGTCTTGATTCATGATTGATGTGAAAGGGCCCAGTTCAGAGCCGGGCGTTGGTGCTACAGGCCTTTAATCCCAGCACTCAGAAGGCAGAAGCAGGTAGATCTGTGAGTTCAAGGCCAGCCTGGTCTCCAGGACAGCTAGGGCTACACAGAAAAACCCTGTCTCGAAAAGCTAAAACAAAACAAAACAAGCAAACAAAACAAAAAGCCTGCGGGGAGGGCGGGGGTTGGCCAGCCCATTATCGTGGGGGCCACTGGGCAGGTAGTCCTGGGATGCATAAGAAAACAAACTGAGAAAGCTATGGGAAGCCAGCCAATAAGCAGCATTCCTCTACTGTCTCTACTTCAGTTCCTGCCTCCAGGAGTTCTTGCCTTGACTTTCCTCAGGGAGATATGCGCCAGGGCAGATGTAAGCCAAATAAGTCCTTTTCTCCACAAGATGTTTTTGATCGTGATGTTTTAGCCCATCAGTAGAAAATCCTAGGACAGTTGGCCTTTTGTTGTTGTTGTTTTGTTTTGCTTTGCTTTGTTTCTTTAAGGCAGGGTCTCCCTATCTAGCCCGACCTGGTCTGGAACTTACAAACGCTCTTGCCTCAGTCTCTTCCTCAGTGATACATTGTTAGGCATGTATCACCCATGTTTTTTTTTTGTATTATAAATTTTTTTATTTTTATCTCAAACATTTATTTATCTATGTATAGCATGTGTATGTGTTTGGGCACTAATACCCTGCGTGCCTATAGGTAACAGAACAACTTGCAGAAGTGGGTTTTCTCTTCTACTGTGTGGCTTTTGGGAATCACACTCAGGTCGTCAGGCTTGGCAGCAAACACTTTACCCACTGAGCCACCTTCCTGGCGACCCCGTATTATAATTTTAATGTCCCTAAAAATCATCAATTAGCTAATAATTTCCCCCAACCATGGTTTTGTTGGCCTGTGCTTATTTATTTGACTGTTTTTGCAGGCTTGGGGGTTGGGCTGGCTAAATTTTTAGTCAGCTTTACACAAACTAGTCTCCAGGGAAGAGGGCGTCTCAATGGAAGGATCGCCTCCATCAGATTGCTTTTTGGACATTTCTGCGAGGCATTTTCTTGATTAACAATTGATATGGGACAGCACTATGGGTGACGCCAGCCACCCTTAGGCAGGTGGTCCTGGATTGTAAAAGAAAGCAAGCTGAGCTAACCACCGGGAGCAAGTCAGCAAACAGCACCCCTTCTTGGTCTCTGAGTCTGATTCTTGCTTCAAGATTTCTGCCTTAACCTCCCTCAAGGATGGACTCACAACAATGGAAAGCAAACTACACTAGGTTTCAAACCCAGAGCCTAGTGCATGTTAGGCAAGCCCTCTACCCATGAGCCATCCCCAGAATGTGAGCCTGATCAGAATGTCCGGTAGATGAGAACGGAGATTTGGTATAGTCTGAAAGCTGTCAAAAACTTTCTCTAAAAGCCCAAACAGCAAATCCTTGAGGCTCCGTGTGCTCTATGGTATCAGTTATTACCAGTTGAAGCTACTTCTGCACTCTGGAGGCCAGAGGCTCAGGTCTAACAAGCCTCCTTTACAAAGCAGGTTTGTAAAGCAGGCTCTGCAGTAGCCTGAAGGCAGGTGGTCTCCACCAAAATTCCTGTTAAGACTTAGGCCACAAAGCGTTGGTGTTGAGGGGGTGGCCCTTTAAAGGGATTGTTACTTTTCTCCTGAAAGCGAGTTCTCATTCTCACAGGACTGGATTAGTTACAAAGTGAAAGAGGCTGTGGCAAAAATAGCATTGGGCTCCCACCAGACATAGCTGCCCGATCACAGATTCTGAAGCCTTCCAGAAACATGAGAATCAAAAGTAAACCTCTTGTCTTTATAAATTGGTCTCTGGAGTTCTGTTATAGCAGCAGAAAACAGGCTAAGAGAGAGGCATGGCTTCACAGTCCCTATTACAGATGATAAATAAAAGACAACAGAGATTGGAACAGAGTGCTTAGAAATCAGGTGGAGGGCGATCTCAGCATACCTGAGCAATAAAACGACATCCTAGGCAGCAGGGGACTGCATGTGTCAAGGCACAAAGACTGCAGTGACAGCTGCAGGTCCTCTGAAGGAACAATGCTCTCAGGCCCCTGGATGAAGAAGCTGCAGGATGTTTAGAGAAAGGTTTAAATTACGGTGGCAAATGACCAGCGGTCTTGATGCTCTGTTTGCATTGGAACCTTGTAGATCATAAACTCCTCGTTACGCTATTGCTTCGTTAGATGTAGCAGCAGCGACTCAGGGATCTGTGTGAGGCTCGCCATGCAACAGCTTTAAACATCAACTAAAACCCTAAGAGTTTTAACAACTCCAGAGAACCGAGAAAGCCCAAAAGGAGAGGTGAGGGAGAATCGCAGCCCAGCTGCTTTCAACGATATCCTGGCGTTTGGGAACCACCTTCTTGAGGTGTGACCGACACACAAAGAACTGTACATCCTTAATGTACATAACTGAATGAGTGTTCACTTGCCAGCCATTACCATAGTCTATTCCAAAGGTTCTGTGGCTGTTTCCTCCTGCCTTCTTGATAAACAGCTATTATTGGTTTTGCTTCATTAGCGTTGTTTTCAAAGTCACTCAGACTGTGTTCTCTAATGTCAACAGCCGTTGGGAGCTGTGAACCCCCAGATCCTGAATTTCTTGTAAACAACGTGTTATGCTTGCAGCTGCTCTGAGCACGAGACCCTCAGGCGTTCCTGATGGCAGGGGAGTGGTTTCTGGTGGGTTTGGCTGGGACGTGGCTATCAGTTAAGGATCCCAATATAAGCTGCCCCTGAACACACTAAAGGGGGCATTCCTGTTTCAAGGATGACCCATGTCTCTGTCTATGTGTCCTTGTGTGTTTAAATCTCCAGGCCCTTGCCCAGCTCGGGAATGGTCCTGTATTGCCGTTTCCACACTACAGGCGTAGTACCATAGTACACGTAGTAGTACGGATGCCACAAACAGCGATGTCAAAAACCTGCTCCAGGTACCAGAGAGACCTCTGTTCCTCTGCCTCATCATTTCCAGTACTCTACACCGTCAGATCCTTGTCATGTGGCAAATGATAGAAATGATCCCTGTCACAGTCAGCTTCAGCCACCAACTTCAAACCAAACTAGAGTCACCCAGGAAGGGGAAACCTCAGGTAATGAGTTGCCCAAGCTCAAATTGGACCATGGCCAGGTCGGTGAAGCATTTTCTTAGCTGCTCATTGATGTAGGAGGCAAGTGGGTCTGGACTAGATAAAAGGAGGCTGAGCCAGTCAGCAAGCAATGCTCCTCCATGGTTTCTGCTTCAGTACCTGCCTTTAGGTTCCTACGTAGGTTCTTCTTCTGGCTTCTCTTGATGATAGACTATAATCTGCAGGCTTGGGGAAAAAAAAAAAACCTTTCCTTCCCAAGATGGTTTTGATCAATGTTTTATGACAGCAACGGAAAGCAAATTAGGACAATCCCTGAAAATGTGGTGGGTGTTTTTTTTTTAAGACTTATTTTTGTGCATGTGTCTCTGTGTGAGCATGCCATGTGTATGCAGGTGATCAAAGAGTCCAGAAGAGGGCTGTAGTTGTTTTGTTTTTTAACTCTGCTCTTTAGGGGCCCACCACTCAGCTCCCAGATGGACACACAGAGACGTTGTTTTCTTACTCACGAATGGCCGGCCCTAGCTTGGTTTGTTTCTAGCCAGCTTTTCTTAAGTTAAATTATCCCATCTACCTTCTGCCTCTGGGATTTTACCTTTCTCTATTCTATACTCCTTTCTTTCCTTCTTACTCTGTAGTTGGTTGTATGGCTGTGTGGCTGGTCCTTGGCATCCTCCTCCCCTTTTCTTCTACTTATTCTCTCTGCCTGCCAGCCCCACCTATCCTTTCTTCTGCCAGCTATTGGCTGTTCAGCTCTTTATTAGACCAATCAGGTGTTTTAGATAGGCAAAGAAACACAGCTTCACAGAGTTAAACAAATGCAACATAAAAGAATGCAACACATCTTTGCATCATTAAGAAAATATTCCATAGCATAAACGAATGTTACAGATCTAATGTTACAGAACTAATATTCCACAACCTAGGGCACTGGAGCTAGAGTTACAGGCCACTGTGAGCGATTCAGCACGGGTGCTTGGAAGTAAACTTGGTCTTCTAGAAGAGCAGTATGCACTCTTAACTATTTAGCCATCTCCCCAGCTCCTGAAAGAATGGTTTTAATCATTGCTGGTTTTAATAAGAAAGTCATGCTCTACTCTGGATCTAAAAAGATCATCTGAAGCCCGTGTGTTAAAGGCTTGTTCTCCAGCCTTTGGTGCCCTTAGGTGGTGGAAACTCTGGGAGCTTGGGTCTAGCTGGAAATAGTTAGATCACGAAGAACATGATAATGAAGAGTATGTTGTTATCTTTATCCTTTTGCTCTTGTTTACTTCCCAGCTGCCATGAGGCGAACAACTTCTTCCGCCAAACACAGCAATCGTTGCGCACTGCCCCCACGCCAACCCGACCACCAAGGAGTCCAGTGGCCATGGTCTGAAACCATAAGCTAAAGTGAACCTTTCCACTTATTAGATGGATTCTGTCAAGAATTTTAATACAAGTCACAAAAGTCACTAACAATTTGTTTCCTATTATGAGACCGAGTAATTGACAAAGACAGAAGGTTTGGGCTGGTGAGATGGCTCAGCAAGGAGAGGTGCATGCCACTAATCCTGACGACCTGAGTTTGGTCCCTGAGACTCACACGGTGTTAGGAAAGAACTGACCCCTGGCAGCTATTCCCTGACCTCCACATGTGTACCAATACACACATGCACAGAGGAGTAATGGGATCTGAGCTGGAGATCTCACAAAAGCAAGATATGTACTACACTTGTCTAGCAATCCTCCTGCCTCTGCCTCCCCAGAGGTCAGGCTCATGGCAGAGCCTTGTTTTGTTTGTTTGTTTGTTTGTTTGTTTGTTTTGTGGTTCTCTTGGAGCTAGCAGGCTAGCGTGGATCTCTGCACCTCTGCAACCCTCCCTGCCTTGACGAAACTACTCTTACTGACTTCCAAATGCCCCGCCTACAAAACCCACCTCCACAGAAATCTTGGAATTAAATTTCCACCACAAAAACTTTGGAGGGAGACATGTAAACTATAATAAACATTTAACACTCATGAAATCTGCCCTCTTGTCAAGGCATATACTCTTTGTTTCTTATGGCACTGTTAGGAGAATTAAATGATAAAAGAAATCACGTCACTGTCTTTTTATGAACTATTCAACACAAGAAGAAATAAGATACTTAGGCAGTACTAAAAACAACTCCATCCAATAGGGGAAGGCTTATGCTTTGAACAGCACTTTGCGGACCTGAGGATCAAAGAAATTAACTTCCTTCAAATCACGGGCGAAGAGCAGAACCAGAACTGAAGTGCCAAAATTAAATTAGATGCCTAAAGGTTAGTAACCCCAATGACTTGGGGAACTCATTCCTGAACTGCTGCTGACGATAACAACATGACGATAATAACTACCACACAGCATCTGGGAAAATAAATGGAGGTGATGCATGCGTCTCTACTCTGCCACACTCAGTTCTTTCCCCCTCTTCCCTGACTCGGTTTTACTTTGCTTATTTCGTGTAGCCCAGGCTAGCCTCAGACTCACTACATAGCCTAAGATGGCCTTGAACTCTTCATTTTTCTGTCTCTATCTCTCCGGGGCTGGGACTGCAGGCCTGTACCACCATACCAAACTCTCAATAATTTTTGAAAATGTTATTTTATTGTTGGAGGAGCACTTAATATGCGTGCTGCTCTCTGAACAAATTTGCAACTGTACCATGCAACATTGACTATAGAGAGGGTGTTGGACAGCACATCTCTACAGATTATTTATCTTGCACAACTGAAACTTCATGCCCAGCCTTTGGTCATTCTCACTACCTCTTCCTAATAGCCACTCAGAACCAGAAAGTCCCTGGGAAAGGATAAAGCAGGGTCCAGAAGACATAGCTTCCTTGGTAAAGTGCTTGTTTTATAAGCACTGGGCCCAGAGTTTGATCGCCAGCTGCCGTGTTTAGTTGTTTGTTTAAGCCTGGTATGGTGGTGCCATGCTTGCAATCCTGGTGCTGAGGAGACAGAGACAGATAGGTCTCTAAGTTCCCGCCAGCCTCGCCTAGTTGGCAAGCTTCAGGCCAGGGGGAAAGAGCTGTGTCAGCAAACAAGGAAGATGTGTGGCACTGAATGCAGGACTCCAGCCCCGGCTGTAATCAGGCCACACACGTGCGCTCACAGGCACACCTGAAGATGCATGAATGGACAAACATAGAAATCAAACAGAGCCAGAAAGATGCTTCAGTGGCTAAGGACAAACCTAACCACATGAGTTAGACACCCCAGGACTCATAAGGTAAAAGGAGAGAACTGGTTCTCAAAAGTTGTCCTCTGACCTCCATCCCTGCACCACGCAGGCATATATACATGTACATGCTCAATTTAAAAAAATGCAATAATTAAGAGTTAAATAAATAAAGGTGGAAATCTAGTCCATATGTAACCTTCCCTTTCTTTGAGACAACATCTTAATATGTAGCCCAGACTCTCCTCAGTATGGTGATTTTCAGCCTCCATCCCCACCCTCAACCCCCAATCCCCACCCACTCCCACCCCCCCCCACATGGAACTGCAGGTTCCACCCTGCCCACCCTGCTTGATTCATTTGCCAGTCTCCTTCGGTTTCGCATCTCAGGTAAGGCAACATGATTGGTTTAGGTCCTAGAAAAATCTCAAAGACAAACTGGAACTGCCAGGCTGTACGTGCACTTTAAGTAGGAAGAGGGAAGAGAATCCTGATCCCAGAAGTGCTGTACCCAGCCAGGCGCCACTTGAGTGCAGCCTTCTAATTGGCCATACACTGAGAAAGAAAAGCACCGGGAAATTACCTTCTGGGGAATCCCAGCAGCCTACTTCAAATGCTAATTAGTTCCTGGACTCAGTGCCTAGTATTCGGGCGTAGTGCCTATAGAAAGAAAGCCACGCCTTATTCTTAGAGTCCTGTGGTGTCTTGTGATTAGATCTCACTTCTGGCTAGCTCCTCTTGCCCTCATTGGAGATTCTCCATATAAAGTATTTTACACTTTACTGACATATGTATTTAAAATTCTTTTTTTCTTTTGGAGATAAAATGCCCCACCCCCATGATATTGGATTTTAGAGTTAGCAATTATCTTTGAGGCAATTTAGACCTACCCCCTCTCATTTTATAGGTGAGAAGCTATGAACCACAATGACTATCCTGGGCGACAAGTTGATTTTTGTTTTTATGCATCTAAAAAAAAAAGGTCACTGTTCTGCTCTAAGGAGGAAGATGGTTCACCCTGAGATCACTGGGGTGACACCATGTAGTTGATGAAACTCTGAAGAAGTAGGAACGCAAGGGAGGATAGGGAAAGCTGAACAAAGAAAAGATGCCACACCTGGGGTCTTCGAGTCAGGCTAGTGACCCATAATAGTAAAAACACAGGATGCAGCAGATGAAATGGGTTTATGTTTGATCTAGTTACTCCTCTGCTGCTGTGATAAAACATTCTTACCAAAAGCGGCTTGGGAAGGAACGGTTTGTTCGGCTTGGACTTCGAGGTCACAGTGCATCTTGATGGAACTCAGGGCAAGAACTGAAAAGTCATGGAGGGATGCTGTTAGCACTTTGCTTATTGCTTGATTCTTGCTTAGCTAGCTTGCTTGCCTTCCCTCCTTCTTTCTTCTTTTCATTCTTCCTTTCCTTCTTCCTTTCTTCGTTCCTCCTTCCCTCTTTCTTTTTTTCTTTTTCTTTTTCTTCCTTCCTTCTGTGAGAGCCAAAGTTACCTTTTAAGTTATAAGTACTATACCTTAGAGATCCACAATCTACAAGCCCCTTGACCAGGACAGATATGTCCTGGGATGCTGGAGGCTGTTGTTTCTGGGAGATAACAAGCCACGCGTTTTCACTCCCTTAACCAAGTTTGCTTGACCCTTCTGCACCAGATGTGCTTGATCACTTTGTAGGCAGGAGGCTCGCCGGCAGGAAATATGTCAGGATATACTCTTGCCCCTGACTGGACATAGGTTGGAGGTGTGTCAGGATGTATGCTTGCCCATAATTGAACCTGATGGGAAATGCAATGAATTATGGGTTTTCCTTCTTAAGCTGCTGCAAACTCTAATTAGGGCCATTTCCCAGGAACCTGCTTGTAGACTTGGCCAGAGCCCATCCACCTGGTCAGTATTTAATTAAACTTTGCTTCAAATTTGGCTTTAAACTGTGGTAGTGGTTTTACTCTCGATTGTGGGATTAACCCACCCCCCTCCCTTCCTTCCTTCCTCCCCCCCACTTTTGAGACAGTTTCACAATGTGTCCCCTCAAACTCAAAGAGATAGATACACCTCGTCTCCTTCCTTAGTGCTGGGATTAAAGAAATGCATCGCCTTGCCCTGTTTAACTAGCTTTCATATACAGCCCAAGACCACCTGCCTAGGGATGGTGCTGCCCACAGTACAAAATTACAAACAATTCTTCCGCACCACTCCCCCCCCCTTTTTTTTAAACAAAGAGAAATATCCATAGTCCATTTTTTGGGAATGTGGGCATAGTATTCCAGGCTACTTCCAGCTGGTTAGGGGTGCTGATAATCTTATGGGGACTTAAAGAAAATTTAGAGTTATGATCAAATCCTGACTGGAATATCCTGTGAGTCTTGATCATCTCAGGCAGCAGTCTTGAACCTGTTCTGGATGTAGAACTCTGTCATCTGGGCCATCTGTTCCTACCGGAGATTTCTCAGGTGGTCTTCCTTGACCAAACGTGAGTTTTCTTAACTCAGAATGAATCCACAGTCTCTTATTTCCTGTGGAAACAAAAGCAAAATCTCTTCTCCAAAGTAACATATCTTTTGACTTCAATTTTGAAGTCAAGGTATTTTCAAAATACCTATCTTGGATTAATTCAACAGCATTTATAAGCAAAAATCTTTTAGCAGCTGTTGCTCCTTCCTCAGCATTCAAACAATGTATCAATTAATAATCAAGATACAATCCATAGACACGCCCATAGGGTAATATGATCTAGGAAATTCCTTAATTCAAGCTGGCCTCTCATATGTGTCAAGTTGACAGGTAGATCTAACAGGACAATGTTATATGAATAAATAAGTGACTGTATAGAAAGTTTGATGAGAAATAGGGTGTGAAAGAAAGTTTCGCCTGGTGTAGCAGCACACGCCTTTAATCCCAGCACTCAGGAGGCACAGGCAGGCAACTCTGTGAGTTAGAGGCCAGCCTGGTCTACAGAGCAAGTACCAGGGCAGCCAGGGTATGTAGAGAGACTGTCTCAAAAACCAAAGCAGAAAAAAAAAGAGAAATAGAGACAGAGAATTATAAGCTATGTAGAATGTGATGAGGTTACAGCATTCTTGCCAAAGATGGAAAACACAGGACAAATAGGAATTGAAAACCATTTGAAAAGATGTGTCAAAGTCCAAAGAGGCTAAGAGGTAGTCCCCAAGTGGCTAGACACAACAGAAACAGGTACTTCATGCCTCTGAACTGGATGGATTCTTCTGCAGTAAAGTACATTAGGAGGACAAGTGTGGACACTTGAATGGGGTCTGTGGGCTTGACACAGCTTTGTCGGGCGATAACACAGAGTGCTAACTTCCTGATGGTTATCCAGTGGCTTAGTTAGGGCAGCATCGGCAATTGCCTACTGTGCATAAGGTTCTAGTTGTGATCTCAGACACGCACACACTTTCCTAGTGGTTTTCCTGAGCATCTACTTCTTGGCAAAAGTGTGTATATCATTAGGCACAGTTGTGTGTATGGCTCAGGAGCCATGCTGGGCAATCTACCCCTCACAGTACAACTGGATCTAGACACAGCACTAGTCAAGTATACTGCTATCTCTTTGAAGCAGATATTACTTAATAGACAGTACAAGTTATGTCACAACATGTAATAACTATCATAAGCAACCCATTATAATGTAGGAACTTGATATGTAAAACCAAGTTTCAGTATTAAATCAGAACATCACTTAAGCAGTTTTTGCTAAGGGTAGGGATGTAGTTCTGTGGTAGAGCACTTACCAAGCAAGTATGCAGCCCTGGATTCCACTCCAATGGTGCAAATAATTTTTAAAAAGAACTTTACTTAAATTTCTAGATGTTGTTGCTTCCCCAAAGTGAAATTTGAGCCAATTGAAATTACTTTAATTTTTTGACACTTTCACACTTTTATATTTAATAAATTTTAGTTATCTTTGCCCCATTACCCTTCTTTTTGTTTTGTTTTTTTATTTTGTTTTGTTTTTTGAGATATGATTTCTCTGTGTAGCTTTGGTGCCTGCCTGGCACTAGCTCTTGTAGACCAGGCTGTCCTCAAACTCACAATGATTCACCTGCCTTGCCTCCTGAGTGCTGGGATTAAAGACCTGAGCCACCACTGCCCAGCCCCTATTACCCTTCTTTTCAGTGACTCTAGATTGTATCAAATTGACATAAAACTTGCCAGTACAGTGGAAAAGTACATTTTATTCAAATTTTTGTAAATTTTCTACAAGTAAACATGCAGGAATATAGTGTCACAAGGTAAACTCACCAAAGAAAACACATGAACATGCTTAATGTCAAAAAGAAAGTCTTTATTTGAATGGGGAACTTGCCCAAATCGTGCAGCCCCAATCCTCACAGCACTTTGACTTTTATGCACAAAAACCATATCCTAGTCGACATATTTCAGTTAACAAGAACAGTTATCAAGAAGCAGAACCATAGAAGCCAAAAAGCAAAGTTAAATGTTTAGGGACTTTCCTAGGTCCTGGAGCCATGTACTAGGTCTTTGATGGATTAGATCTTTGTCCCCATTTTGGCAGGTGTTGGGACCCATGTGCTGGGTTTTAAGGTCAGAATGGTGTCTCTAACATAGCATCAGTTGTGCCAAGGTCTGGGGGCCTGTGACAATAGTGTTCTAATGGTAGATCCAGCACACTCTGGGGCAGTCCCTGCTCCCAAGACTAAAGGGGAAACACAAGTTGGAGTCCATGGGCTTTCAGAGAGAAGGGGGGAAGAGGAGAAGCAGCTATTGTTGTTAGGTAAGGAGGGGACTTGGGGGAGAGAAAGAGGGTGGATGTGAGAGAAGGAGGGGGTGAATATGATCAAAAGCCATTCTATGAAATTCTCAAAGAATTCATAAAAATATAATTTAAAAAGAAGGCAGCTCTACACTTGTCAGCTGATCAAATTGTTTCACTGATGGAGAAATATTAGCATCATAACATATGGTTCTGTTAAACTGATTTTCACTGATGAAGAAATGTTAACCTTATAACATGTGGTTCTTATTGACCGATTAGAGAAAAGGGTTTAGTTTTATCTCCAAGATACTTTATAATTAAGTCATCAATTAAATAAGCTTTTCTTTTTACATTTTAAAAAATATTTGTTTTTTAAATAATGAAAAGTATTTAATTTGTGTGTGTGTGTGTGTGTGTGTGTGTGTGTGTGTGCACCTGCCTGAGTTCCTGTGTGCCATATGTGTACCTGGTACCCAAGGAGGCTAGAAGAGGGTGCTGGATCCTCTGGAGTTACAGGGGGCTGCGAGTTTGCTACAGTGGTTGATGTGGAACAATCTTTGTACACTGTAAATGTATATCACTCTCATTGGTTAAAAAGGAGCTAACTGACCTATAGCCAGATAGGAAGAGACTGGGTGGGAGATCCAGACTAGGAGGATGCCAGAAAGGAGGGCGGAGCTGTAGACGGAGGCTGCCTGTTCGTTTCCCAGCTGCCCAGACCCAAATAATCACACAGAAACTATAATAATTATAACACTGCTTGTCCCATAGCTTAGGCGTATTCCTAGCTAGCCCTTATATCTAAATCCATCCATTTCAATTATTTTATATTTTACCACAAGGCTGGTGGTTTGTTACCTCTTGCTTCTTGGGCAGCTGCAAGTCATCTGCCTCCTTGGAGTCTCCTTGACTCTGCATACTCTCTCTCTCTACGTCTCTGTTTGGATTTCCCTCCTGGCTTTACTCTGCTAAGCCATTGGCCAAAACAGCTTTATTCATTAACCAATAAAAGCAAAACATAAACAGAAGGACTTCTCACATGACAGAGTCTCAGGAATCTTGAACCAGACGTGGAAGAAGCAACATGGTAAGTTCATAGAGGAGGTGAACGAGCCTCGGGGCAGCACACAGATGAATAGAAATGGGCTCATTTAAGTTGTAAGAGGTAGCTGGAGACAAACCTAAGCTATCAACTGAGCGTTTATATCACTAATATTGAGTCTCTGTGTGGTTAATTTGGGAAGCGGTTGGTGAGACAGACCTACTAGGTGGTCCTGATAAAAAACTCTGCCTACAGTGGGTGCTGTGAACG
Organism: Ondatra zibethicus; assembly: GCA_004026605.1. Taxonomy (NCBI): domain Eukaryota; kingdom Metazoa; phylum Chordata; class Mammalia; order Rodentia; family Cricetidae; genus Ondatra; species Ondatra zibethicus. The sequence continues at coordinate 95,055 of PVIU01004307.1, forward strand.
AACCTTGGTGTCCTGCAAGTATTGTATGTGTTCTAAACTGCTGAGCCTTCTTCCAGCCTCTTACACTTATTTATGTGTGGATGGGTGCATGTGGACATGTGGGGCTTTTTCCTTCTACTCTATGGGGTCCAGGGATCTAATTCAGGTCATCAGGATTGGCAACAAGTGTCTTTACTTGCTATCTTTCTATGCCATAATAAATATCTTTAGAGATGGTCAGAGTACTACCTGTGGCCTCTTTCTCCAAGAGGGTACATAAAAAGTTTGGGTTTTTTAATGATGACTCAAAATTATGTTGTAAGAGCAACTTTTTCTGTTATCAAAGGTCAACTAAATATCTCAAACAATTTTTTAGAAATCTGAGCACAAATAAGTAACAGCACTTAGTATTTGCTTCAAACTGAGTTATAAAACACTACTCAAAGCAGCCCAAAGAGCAGTTCACATGGCCTGGGGCCAGTGGGGGACGCAATTTATCTACAAAGTTTTTAAGACATAAAACTGTATTTTATGTGCTGAAATTAAGGTCAACAAAGAAATCCGGGTGTGATGGTGTATACCTTAAATCCCATCACTAGAGAGGCAGAGGCAGGTGAATCTCTGTGAGTTCAACGCCAGCCTGGTCTACAGAGTGAATTCCAGGCCTGTTAAACAGAGAAACCCTGCCTCAAAAATAAATAAATAAATAATAAAAACAAACCAAAACGTCAACATAGATACTATATTAAAAATAAGGGACTTCTGGCACTATAATTCATAATTCTAACACCTGGGAGGTAGAGGCTGGAGGATCAGAAGTTCAAGGCCTTCCTTGGCCACACAGTAAGTGCCAGGTCAACCTGGGAAGACTGAGGTTTTCAGCATTTTTGGATTATTTCTGGTGTATTTTAATTGAAGTTTTGTGTTTAAGTGCTTGGTATTATTTTAAAAATGAATATGGCATCTGGATAGTGGGCTGAGAGGTTAAGAGCACTTGCTGCTCTTGGAGAGGACCTTGGTGTGGTGGTTCCTGGCAGTCACACAGTGTCTGGCAACCATCAATCTTACTCGCCACTTCCAGAGGTCTCACACCCACTTCTGGCTTCCTCAGGCAGCAGGCGTGTGTGTGCTGCACACACATACATATAACCAGGCAAACACTCATACACGTAAAATAAGTAAATCTAAAAGATTTTTTAAAAAATCAATGTGAACAATTCTTTACCTGTATAAAATAAAAATCTGTCACCTTTTCAACATTCATTCAGGGTGGCTTTGTTTTGGGCTTTGTTTGTTTTGTCGCTGTTGTTTGGTATTTTGTGATTTTATTTGGCATGGGGTAGCTCTCATTCACATCCACTGTGGAGCTTTGGACATGGTGACGACAGAGACACAGGTTACTAAAGCACAGAGCTCGTTTGTTGGATTGTCACCGCCGTGTTTTTGGGACAAATGCTCTCAGAAAGGACATGGAACAGTCCCCATTCTTTGACCCAAACAACTTGGTTGTACCTGTTGTCAATACACACAGACAAGGTTCCCACCCTCTCCTTTGTGGCAAATTTCCAGACCTTTGTGAGGGCCTGAGGTGCATGCTTCCCAAAGCTCACGGCGCGGAGGTGCCTGTGAAGCCACTGTTATATGCCCAGGGCCACCTCGCTGGTGTCAGAGTAGCCACTCTTTGTCTCCACCCTTCTATGACCGGGCCACTCTGCCAGCTCTGCTATGTATTCTTTGTTTACTTACTTGTTTGAGACAGGATCTTACTATGACATATCCCAGGCTAGCCTCCACCCCATAGTCCTGCTTCTGTCTCCTGAGTCTTAGGATCACAGACGTATCCTCCACACTCGCCTACTGCTCGCTCATTTTGCTGTTTCATCTTGGGATGACGGATGCTTTAGGGCTGACAAAGCACTTCCTGTAGTTTATGTAAACATATTTTGCGGGACAAAGGTATTCATAGAGGCTAATTAAACCAGTGTGTCTTAGCTGAGAAGTGTCAATGTTAAAACCGGGTTGTCTGAATTCTATTTCCTCTTGTATTTCTTTGCTGCACCATTTCTTCTTACGATTCATGGTCCATGATGGTTCCTGGTGAATGTTTGCCCAAGGTTCCTGTGTGTTAGTTTAGTAGAGCTCAAGTTAAATACAATTTGCAACAAATATATTTACACAGATAAACTTAGCTTTTCAAGACGGTTAACCCAGTCCCAAACAATAAAATATCCTTTATGTCATAAAACCAGGAAGGGCTGCAAAACTAGCCTGACTGGTTTAATTCAGATATTAAGGTTGTTCTTCATAAAGAGAAAAGGAGGAGGGAGATGAGGAGGAAAAAAGGAGGAGGAGGAAAGAAGAAAAGAAGACAAAGAAGAGGAGGAGGAGAAGGAGGAAGAAGAAGAAAAGAAAAAAAGAAGGTGGTCAAAATCCCAAGAAAGAGCAAACTTGTGACCATGTGGCAGAGTTATTTTTTTCATCCATGAACAATACTGTCTCCAACAGTTCATGAGCTGCCCCTCCATCCTGACCTCCTCTGAAAATGTTAAGTCATGAGTATAGTACTCAACAGTCATCAGTAATTTGCCATGTTTTTACTTTTCCTGCACCTAATTTTTTAAGTTGGTACATTTGTTTTCTTTTTAAGTATGACGTTTTAATTGTTTGAAAATATCGTACAACTCATTTTGAGCATATTCTTCCCCCACCACTCACCCCAAGTCCTCCCAGACTCAGCCCTGCCTCTTTATCCCTCCACCTCTGTCCTGGCTATATTTTGAAAACATAACACAAGCAAGAGTTATCTGGAAGAGGAACCATGACTCAGAAAATGCCTCCACTAGATTGGCCAGTAGACAAGTTTGTGTGTGCATGTTCTTGATGAATGATTGATGTAGGAGGGTCTTAGCGCTGTAGGTCATGCCATCCTGAGTTAAGGAGGTTTAGGATGTATAAAAAGATAGCAGAGGAAGTCATGGAAGCAAGCCTATAAGTAATGTCCCTTTATGGCCTCTTCTTCAGCTCTGGTCTCCAGGTTCCAACCTTATTGACCAGACTTTTTTCCACAAAGGACGACAATTTCAAACTGAAATAAAGCCTTTCCTCCCCAAGTTGCTTTGGGTCATAATGTTTATCACAGCCCTAGAAACCCAAAGAAGATGGCCTCCATGACTTCTTTTTTAATAGGTTGCAACATTTTTTTTAACTGTTTTGAGGATATAATCGGAATTCTTCACCCTGGAATTAAACAGCACAAACACGGTTTCCCTCATTGTTAGTCCTTACATTTTGTTGCTCAGAACAAATACAACAAAGAACTCTTTGAAGAAAGGACAGCGAAAGTCTCACGTCACTGTTGAAGGTGACTGCATTTTGATATCCTGCCTGTGTTCTGTCATTGTGCGTCTTACATGACTGTGGTGATCCCGGGTTTGTCATTCTCTGTGTGGTTTGTCCTGTCGGGCCTTTTTTAGGGAGCAGAACCTTTCTGTGAACTCCCAGACTGCAGACAATGTTGTCAGCAAAGAGACCCTGAGCTCCCTGGCAAGAGGATCCCCTTGTTCGTGCTGCACGCTTGCTGTGTGCTGTAACTTCTTTCTCTTCGTGTGACTTAGCACTTTCCAAACTATTTGAACTATTTCTTGTTTTCTTTTGCATTTGAGCCGCCATCTTGTGCATGGCCTAAACTAGGTCTGAACTGGACTCAACTCAACCTTTTGCCCCAGGCTCTTGAGTACTGAAATCACAGGCAGGTCAATCCACGTAACAGGAATCCTCTGAATCTTCAATCCACTATTTCTCATTGTTCCTTCTTATTCTCCTTTGTTCTAGATTGTTCTTAGGTCTACATCCTTCCACCCCTTATGAATGTTCCCAGTCATATATAGCCTTAAAACCAGCAATTTCCCAGCCCTAGCAGGACCAGAATGATTTTGCCTCATAGAAAATCAGATAGAGTTTTTACAAACATACACACACACACACACAAACATACACGTACATGCACATGTCTAGGTTGTAACATTTTAAAATAAAATCAAGGTTGTAACATTTTAAAATAAAATCAAAAAGTTGTTTGATCTTATCTTTAAATATTTTTAATGGGTTTTTTTTTTTTTTTTTTTGGAGGCACAGCCCTGTTGTGGAGCTAGAACTCACAATCTTTCTGTTCTTGTCTCCAGAGTGCTGTGAGCTATAGGTATCATTAAAAATTTAACAAATGTCTGGTATGCTAGCACACACTTTTAATCCTAGCACTTGGGAGGCAAAGGCAGGTGGATCTCTTGAGTTGAAGGCCAGCCTGGTCTTCATAGTGAGTTCCAGGTCAGCCAGGACACCACATAGCGAGACTCTGTTTCAAAAATTAAGTAAGTAAATAAATAATGATTTTTATTTTTTAAATTCGTGCTGGAGGTTGAACCCGAAATTTCAAGCATGAGGTTTGAATCCTGATAATAATGTATTTCACAGGTACAAGTCTTCCAAAACTACTTTGACATGCTTTATTAGTTGAGCTAAATGCCATAACACACAAAATCCTAGCACTTTCACACAATGGAAGGGTTGGTGTTCCTGCTTGTGAGATTTCCTTCTGTGATCTCAGTCTCATAGACGTGCCCTTGTCTGCTGCTGTTTTGCTGACTTCTGCTCTTTCAGCGGTAAATCCCCTGACACACCACTGGGAGGTGGAGGCGTGTTTTGGTTCCGTTCACGGGTACACATCCATCACAGTGAGGGACTTGGGAAGTTAGGATCGGAGCAGCTGAGGGGGCTGGTTTCGTGGCTTCCAGTGAGGAAGCAGGTTGCAAACAGTCTCAACCCACTTTCTGCTTTTTACTGGATCTGAGATTCCAACTGTGAAATGGCCCCACCCACATGTCAGATGGGTCTTTCCCCCTCAATTACCTTAATCTAGAAAATCCCTCACAAACAAGTCCAGACTTGTTTCCATGGTGATTCTAAATCCCAGCAAGTGGAAAATCAAGACTAACCACCACTTCTGCCTCAGGAGTCACATGGGCACCTCTCTCAAATGCAGAAGGGCAGGGAGGCACACTTATTTCCTAAGGCTTTGATGGAGAAACAACACATTGACTCCACCCACATCAGCATGAACCAATCACATGCTGCCCCTCTCTGCAGCTACTAGTCCCTAGGAAATGGTTAGCAAGAGGATAGGGTGTTGATTAGCAGTGATCCGGTTTCAGCCACTCAGGACTTTCATTACCTACTTCCCATTCTTCAGTACTGTGTACATTGGCAATTATTTTCATAGCCCATGAAACAATCTTTTAAGTGAGAAGGTGCTTTGTCCTATATTCAAAATAGCCCATGGAAATGTGTGAAAAAGACTGAGCCAGGAAGGTTATGACAGATATAATCTTATTAATATATGCATTTCCACACCAGCAACCATTCAAGGATGGTTCAGCTTCTAGGGGTGAATTGTGGGGAGATTTGGCTTCCTCCAGAAATATGCAGTATGAATAAAAAATTCTTGGTAAGTGTATTTCAGTACCTGCCCCCAGTCTTTTAGGCCATTGTCACAGGCAACCAAGAGTAGGATGGCACTATTCCAGATCCTTGGGTGATTCTGATGTCATTAGAAATGGATCTTATAGTTTGAATTATCCATAAACAACTTAATGTAATTAGACGCCAACTTAATAGGAAACACAGCAGGTAGATACCATTTATTAATTTATAATTTTATTTAGTGTGTGGTATGTGTGTGAGTTCAGATGCGTGAGTGCCTCTGGCATTGGCATGACACAGCAGCTTGTGAGCAAAGGTCAAAGGATGTGACAGTTCACATGGAAAAAGGTCCTCAGAGTCTAAAGCATTTGAATTCTTTGTTCCCATGGTGGCACTGTTTGGGTAGGTGAAAGAGGTGTGGTCTTGCTGGAGAAAGTATGCCACTGGGGGCAGGCTTTAAGAGTGAAAAGCCTCACCTGCTTCTAGTTTTGCTCTGTCTGCTTCCTGCTTGTGATTGGAGATATGGATTCTCAGTTTGCTGCCCCAGCAGCCATGCCTGTCCCTTCTCGGCCATGATGGATTCTTATCCCCCTGGAACCAAAAGTCCAAATAAACTCTTTCTTTCACAAGTTATCTTGGCCATGGTATTTTATCATAACAATAGAAAATAATGAATACAGAGAATAATTTAGGAGTTGGCTCTCTCCTTCCACTGTTCCTGGGGAACACGGGTCACCAGGTTTGGGCAAGGAGAGCTTTTACTAGTGGAGTCATCACACCAGCCTTAGGTAGACATTTTTTAAAGTTCTTGAGCCTTGATACACATATAAGTTATGCTACTGTAAATGCCCTTTTAATTTGATGCTACTGTCATTAATCTCTTTTCTTTATCAGTGTTTGTTCTTGGCATTAACATTGTTGCTTTAGATGAGTGGTTCTCTGCTGTGGGACAATGGTCTTTTACTAAAACGCTGATTGGCCAGTAGCCAGGCAGGAAGTAGAGGCGGGGCCTCAAGAACAGGAGAATTCTGGGAAGACGAAAGGATCAGTATGCAGTCATCACAGAGGAAGCCAGACACAGAGGAAGCAAGATGAGAACGCCTCACTGATAAAAGGTACCAAGCCATGTGTCTAACATAGACAAGAATAATGGGCTAATTTAAGATGTAAGAATTAGCTAATAAGAAGCCTGAGCTAACAGGCCAACCAGGTTATAATTAATGTAGGCCTTTGTGTGTTTCTTTGGGACTGAACGACTGCAGAACTAGGTCAGACAGAAACCTCTGTCAACAGTTCTCAACCTGTGGTTGGTCACAACCTCTCTGAGGGTCAAATGACCCTTTCACCTAAGACAGATATTTATATTATGATTCATATTGGTAGCAAAATTACAGTTATGAAGTAGCAACAAAAAAATTTTATGGTAGGGAAGCACCACAGCATGAGGAAGTGTATTAAAGGGTCACAGCGATAGGAAGGTTGAGAGCCACTACTGTAGATGGTTGTATGCAAAAGTATACATTTATTATTTATTTTTGTTGACATTATAGGGTTTCTCTGTGTAACAGTCCTGGCTGTTCCAGAACTCACTTTGTAGACCAGGCTGGCCTTGAACTCACTGAGATCTGCCTGCCTATGCCTCCTGCATGCTGAGATTAAAGGCGTGAACCACCCAGTTAGAAGTATACATTTATACTATGTTTCTCATATATACATATAGTCTGTCTTCAAGTTTTCTGTAATTTATAATGTTAACTGACCAATCCCTTTCTTCAAATGAATAAAGTTTTTACTACATCACCGAATTGGGGGTTGGGAGATGGCTCAGAGGTAAAGAGTACTTGATGCTTTCCCAGAGGACCAAAGTTCAGCTCCCAGCACCCACATCATGTGGTTTACAACTGCCTTGTGCTCCAATTCCAAGGGATCTAACACCCTATTCTGGACTCTTCAGGCATCTACACACATGCAGATACACACATGCACACATCAATACAAATAGGAAATGAATCTTTTTAAAAAGTCACAATCTAACAGCATGAAATAGGCACTTCTACATTAGAATGATACAATAGCGTGTATCTGGTTTTTCCTATAGTTTATAACACTTATAAATTTTCAGCATAGTTTGGAGGGAAAAAAATGAATGTTCCTTGATTTTGTTTTTGCTTTGGGGGAGAGGATAGGTTGGCATGGTCTCAAGAGTCCAGGCTGCCCTTGAACTTTATATAGCTAAGGATAGCCTTGAACTCCTGATCTTCCTGCTTCAGTTTTCTAAATACTGTGATTGAAGCCAAGTGCCATTGTGCCCAGCTTTGTTTTTTTTTTTTAATTATTATTATTTTATTTTTGAGACAGGATTTCTTTGTGTAGGCCTGGCTGTCCTGGAACTCACTATGTAGGCCAGACTAGCCTCAAACCTGGAGACCCCCCCCCCACAGCCTCTCAAATGCTGGGATTAAAGGTGTGTGCCATAACTGCCCTGCTCCTTAGTTTTATTTTCTGAGACAAGCTCTCTCCACATAGCCATGGGTAGACTGGAGCTTACTCTATAGACCAGGCTAACCTCAAACTCACAGAGATCTGCCTGCCTCTGCTTATGGAATGCTGGGATTAAAGATGTGTGCCACCACACCTATGCTGCTGGTTTTTTTGAAGATAGTTTTTAGATTATTTTTTGAGACAGGGTCTCACTGTGTATCCCTGGTTGGCCTGAAACTCTCTATGTAGACCAGATTGATGTTGTACTTAGAGATCCTCCTGACACCTGAGTGTTACAATTAAAAACATATGCCCCACTGGCAGTGGTGGTGCACACCTTTAATCCCAGCACTAGGGAGGCAGAGACAGGTGGATCTCTGTGAGTTTGAGGCCAGCCTAGTCTACAAGAGCTAGTTCTAGGACAGGCTCCAAAGCTACAGAGAAACCCTGTTTTGAAAACAAAATACAACAAAAAAAAAACATTAAATAAAATAAAAAATAAAAACATATGCCCCACAAGCATTTATTTAAAACTTGTGTGTGCGTGCACGTGCACACACATGCATAAGAGTGCATATCAGTGCAGATACCTTGGAGGCCAAAAGAACACACTGGATCCCCTGGAGCAAAACTTACAGTCATGAACTGCCTAACACGGACACTGGACACTAAACTCTGGAAGCGCATATGTCATCTTAACGTCTGAGCCATCTTTCCAGCCCTCTTTTTTTTTTTTTTAGTAAGATAAGCATACTATTTTAAGATAAAGATATTAAAAAGGAAACAGAGAGTATAAATTTCCACATCCTGTGGTGGGAAATGGTCAATGGTCTGGACAGTTCCTGCCTAGAGAAGTTGGACTAATCTGTTAATGAAGGAAAAAACCCCGGCTTCCAGTTAGGATTCCGAGCAGCTGAGGTTTTCTGAAAAAAAAAAAAAAAAATGAATGACTACTTTGGAAAATGTTAGGATGGACACTAGAGGACAATGTACACAATGTTCCTCTGGAAACCCACAGCGACCTCTTAAATGTTGTTCAGCGATCTCTTAAATGTTGTTCAATGATATGTTCTGCAGATTTTGTTTACACATACACACACACACACACACACACACACACACACACACACACACACACCAGTAATCCCAGTAAGTGGCAGGTGTAAATAGGAGGATCCACAGTTCAAGGCCATACTTGGGTCCTTACCAGGTTACAGGTCTTGTGTGAGATGGAAGAAACAAACATTCTGCCACTGAGTTGCAGCCCTGCCTCTTGGCTTTCCTAGTTCTATAGATGGTTTGCTACTATATACACTAGACCACCAACTGTTTGCTCTGTCCTGAAAGCTTGTGGAGACTTTGAGAAGGTGAACTTAACAGGAGAAAGCAGACCGCAGGAAGAGGTTTTGAGGATTATGGGCCACCCCTTTTTATCTTTTCTCTCCTTTCTGATCTGAACCATGCAATAAGCTGTCCTAGCTGTAAGCTTCCTTGGCCTTAAGCAGCCAAGCCCTCCCTGCCATGATAGACTGTATCACCCACCTCAAACCATGAGCCATAATGAAACCTCCCTTAAGTGGTTTCCTGTCAGTTATTTGGTGAGAAAAGTAACCAATGTACATTATAAAAACTAAGTAAGTTGGTTTAAATGTTTTTGTACCCTCTCAACTCACTGTTGGAATTTAATCTCGGTGGTAGTTAGATTTTGTCAGCTTGACACAAAACTAACGTCACCTAGGAAAAGGAAACCTCAATTTAGGAACAGCCTCCATCAAACTGGTCTGTGGGCATGCCAATGGGGATTTTCTTGATTAATGATCAATATGAAAGGGCCCATCCCACTGTGGGCATGCCCCCCCCTAGGCAAGTAGTCCTAAGTTGTGTAAGAAAGCAAGCTGATCCAGTCTTGGGGAGTGAGCCAATAACCAGCATTCCTTGATAGTCTCTGGGTCGGCTCCTGCCTTGGCTTCCTTTAACGATGGACTGGACTATGACAGGCAAGTAAAAGCCAAAGAAACCCTTTCCACCCCATGTTAGCTTTGGTTAGATTTTTATCACAGCAACAGACGCCAAGTTGGAACAGTCCCTAGTGCGATTGTGGGAAGTGATCTGTCCTCACGAATAAGATCAGATGCACCTATGAGAGATCTGACTGAAGCAGCTTTCACTCCTTGTCGCCCGGACACAGTGCTCCTTCTTGCCAGGGGACACAACATGGTGGGGCCATCTTGGTATTAAGAAGCTTCTCTTACCAGATAATTTAACCTCCTGGAGTCTTGCTCTTCATCTTCCCAGCTTCCAGAACTATAAGGAGTTTAGAGGAAAACATATGGAAAGCAGTTAGGGGGTTAAACAGGAGCAAAATACTACATCTATCTAGATATACATATATGTGTGTGTGTGTGTGTGTGTGTGTGTGTGTGTGAAAATGTCATAATAAATTAATTGAAAGTCAGCCCTTGATAGGAGATTGTCAATAAATAAAATAAAATGAAAGACAACAAACCCATTATTTTGTATAATACCTTAAAATATTAACACAATTAAAATTTTCAATCTCAGACATTTTTATATAGCAGCAATTAGTGGAGGAAGACATCCTATCTCCCAGGTATAGTGATATTTTATTTGTGTGTTAATAAATAAAGCTTGCCTGAAGATCAAAGTGCAGAATCAGGCCACTAGAGGCCAGGGAGTGGTACTACACACCTTTAATCCTAGCACTCAAGGCCACCCTGGGCTACACGAGATTTAATTTGTCTAAAAGAGAAATAGATTTCATATAAAGATGCTCCAAGCACTCAAGAGTCACATGCCTTTAATCCCAGCCCTAGGGAGGTAGAGACAGGAGTGATAAGGCTGGGCAGAGAGAGGAATATAAAGTAGGAGGAGATAAGAGCTCATTCTAGTCTGAGGTTTGGATAGCATTGGAGTCTGTAGTCACTCCAAGGACAGGATCACCCCTTTGTTTGTCTGAGCTGTGGTAGAGGTAAGAACTCTCTAGTGGTTAGCTACTTTGCTTTTTTGGTCTTCAGCTTGAACCCCAGTAACTGTCTCTGTGTTTTTATTTATTCATGCTACACCTAGTCAAGTATAGTGGTGTGTTCTAGCTGTAATCTCAGGTTTGGGAGACTATCAAGAGTTTGAGGCCATCCTTGGTTACATGAAACCTTGACTCAAAATACAAACATACCTTTATGTCCTGAAAACTGGAAGTTCTAAGGCTGAAGGAGATAGGAAAGTAGACAAAGACTCAGAGAATGAACACTGTAGCCATGTGTATCAGGGTTCTCTAAAGCAACAGACCTGATCAACTGAATGTGTGTGTGTGTGTGTATAGTCCAACAATGGCTGTCTCCTGATGGAAAGGCCTAGGATCTGGTAGGATCTGGTAGTTGTTCAGCCCTTGATACTGGATGTCTCAATGGTCTCAATCTGGTGCTGGAGTCCCAGGCAAATCCTAGAGAGCTGCCAGTCTTCAGTCGCTGCTGGAATCCTGAAGAAACCGGTTCTAACAGCCATGAAGGGATGCCTCAGGACCCGGATAGGTGAACTTGCCAGGGAGAGTGAGGACAAGCAGGCAAAAGGCAACAGCTTCCTTCTTCCATGTCCTTTTATGTTGGTTGCCATCAGAAGGTCTGGCCTAGATTTAGGGTAGCTCTCCCAATTCAAATGATCCAGATTTACGGTGGGTCTTCCCACTTCAAATAATTCAATTTAAAAAAAAAAAAAACCTCATGGTATAGCCAGGTGCTTGGGTTTTATTTATTTCCAGATACGGTCAAGTTGGCAACCAAGATTAACCATCACACCATGCTTTCAGTCTTGAATGAGTGAGTTCATCAACTATGGGGCAAGCAAAAGTAAAAGAACAAATAGCAAGTAGCAGACAGACAGCAAAGCATCATCAAAGCAAATCAAAGCTTACCATATCCAACAGAGAAGCCTGGGGAAGCCTAGTTGAGACAGCCATGCTAGAGTGTCTGACTGAGAGATGATACAGTCAGAGCTGAGCACTCTCTGGATGAGCTTCAGGATTCCCAACCCCACACAGGTATTTTTATACCATGGGACGAACAGTGGTAACCTCACTAGTAACCATTTGCCTTCTGGCTGTTTCCAAGGGTGCAATGTTTGTAATAGCCTTCGTTGTTTGCTCTTCTCCTTTCAATCTGTTACAGGGCCAGGGGGCCAGTCTGCTCCAGGACAAGGCAGATTTAGAAGCTACTTGAAATAACACCTATTTGCTTGTTCTGAGTCAGCCCTCAGTAAGTATACACAGCATATGACAATTTACCAATTTATATTACAAACCGGAAATCTCTGCCACACCTATCTTTCAACTGCCACTTCCTCAGACCAACCTGCCACTCCAGACGCTAATCCAGTTAAACATAAAGTCTTCAAAAGCACCTCTCTACATTTGCTCTGTTCTTTAAACTAGAGGTGTTGTCCACTTGGTGTCTGATCAAGTCTGTAGTCTGTAATGGTGTAACAACCTTGCCAATATGGTCTTAATGTCTGAGTCATTGTTTGCAGTTTCCTCCTGGTCTGATATTCTCAGCTAGACTAAGGAAGGACCTATGACCAGTTTGTCCTTTCTCCCAGCTGCTGTTGCTTGGCAGAATGCCTGACACAGAATGATGGCTACCCATGCCTTGTGGTATCAGACTGACTGGCAGAGCCAATCTGGTGCTGTCATATATGCCACTGCTAGGGAGGGTTACATATCCTCTGCTATAATGTCCCTGTGTTCCATCTTGATTATATGGAGACAAAAGGAGACAAGCGAACAATCAGAACATGCTAAGAATCTACAATCAACTCCTTGTCACGTTATAAACATTGTACACAAGGTTTTGTTAAATTATCTGGAAAGAGAAGAGTTATAAAATACTAACATAGGCAGTCATGATCTTATTTAAGAATATCAATGTATAGATATATTTCCCTATATTCCATAACTCTTAAAGATCAGCATTAATATCTATCCACAATATTAGATAAATATCAGGAGAGGAAACACCATTTATTTTTGTTAAAACAGTAAATCTTACAAAATTCTGAAACTCTGATTTGATTTTTTTTATAATTTATTTACTTTTAGTTAATTTACATTAGTATTTTGCCTGCATGTATGTCTGTATGAGGGTGTCAGATCTTGGAGTTAGAGACAGTTGTTAGCTGCCATGTGGGTGCTGGGAATTGAACCCGGGTCCTCTAGAAGAGCAGTCAGTGCTCTTAACCACTGAGCCATCTCTCCAGCCCATAAATTTATTTTTTTACCGGGCTGGAGAGATGGCTCAGAAGTTAAGAGCATTGCCTGCTCTTCCAAAGGTCCGGAGTACAATTCCCAGCAACCACATGGTGGCCCACAACCATCTGTAACGGGGTCTGGTGCCCTCTTCTGGCCTGAAGGCATACACACAGACAGAATATTGTATACATAATAAATAAACATTTTTTAAAAAATTATTTTTTACTTAGCTAAGAGATGTTAGAGGGGGTTGTAGACATGGATCAGTAGGCTAAATGCACTGATTGCTTTTCCAGAGAACTGGAGTTCAATTCCCAGCACACACATAGTGGCTAACAACTATCTGTAACTCTAGTGCCTGGGGCTCAGTGCCATCTTCCGGCTTTCATGGGTACCAGGCACATACATAGTACATGGACATACATGCAGACAACACTCCCATGCATATAGATAAAAATAAAATTAAGAAAACAAGTGTGTTAAAAAATTAAAAGGATACAATAGAGTCCATAACCGGTGAAAGACTGGATTAAGTAGATTTTGCTGGTTATGTTTGCATTTGTGAACTTTGTCACGTCAGTAGTCAGGAGAAGGGTGCTATAAACACATGGCTTTAGTTTTACCACTGAATTAAATGGTTCTCTTAGGGCCCAAGGCATCTCTTAACTATGTTTATGTGAGGAATTTGGAAGAGTTATGGCTACTGCGGCATGAATATTAATGCATCACTGTATATGTGCTCACCTTATTAAGCCTTTGCACATTTATGCAGTGTTGGCTTATTTGATTCTATGAGTTATTTAATCAATGCAGAAGCCATTGCTCAGAGTTTGCTTTACTCGAGGCCATGTAGAATGTGAGTGGCTCTCTACTTGGTTTATTCTCAGTCAACATTTTGTATTTTGTCACACTGAAATCCAGTTACTGACAGATGAATGAGTCTTTAAAGTCCCTCCACCCCATGTCCTAAGTGAATCAAGATTCTCACATGAATTTTCTGGTTAGAAATTCTGTCGTTGTCTATAAATGTTAATATCCTTGCAAATAACTTGGAAATCTGTTCCTCTCTGCTTAAAAATAGGTGTTTAAAGCAAGATGTAGTTCAGGCATTTAGAATTTCCAAGTGTGACATTATCTTAGATTCTTTATATGAAAAACTAAGGACAGTGCTGGCACTTGAGAGAAGATACTAACTGCTAATAGAAACTCTGTTAGGGACAACTTGTTAAAGCCCATAATAATGGGACCATGTCCTTCACATTACTTTATATTTTTTGTGATAAAGAGTATTTATTACGTTGGTGATCGTGGGGCTGGGGCTGTAGCTCTCTGTAGAATACTTGCCTACCACAAGGGAGGCTCTAGATTTAATCCCCAGCACCACACCCTACAAAACTGGTATCGCATTGAACAATGGACACATAAATACATGTATTATCAGGATCACAACTACAGCAAAGATAAGCCAAAATAGTAACACATTGCATGGTATCCCTTTCAGCCCAGGGATGAAGGGACTGGGGAGCTCATCACACAGTTACTGTGAGCAGAAGATAAACGAATACTGTCTTCTTCTTTGAAAGAAAAGGCAAACTTCTGTGGCTCTGTTAAAACTAACTCAGGGTTTTAGTTGGGAGGCTGGCTGACTTGATTGTGTGTGTTAGCTAGCTACTCTCCTGATGCTGCGATAGAAGACCACGACCACAGCGGCTCATTTAAGAAAGAGTTTACTTTGGCTTATGGTTCCAGAGGGGTAAAAGTCCATCATGGCAAGGAAGCCTAACAGCAAGGGACAGGATGAGCAGCGACCGGGAGCTGCGAGTTCACACTGTCAAATGCAAGCATAAAGCAAAGAGAGTGACCTGGAAGTGAAATGCATGAAATTTTATTCTCGAAATTCAGCCCCACCCCCATGACATATTTCCTCCAACAAGGTTGAACTACCTCAACCTCCCCTAACAGCACTACCAACCTGGACCAAGTGTTCAATGCCTGAGACTGAGGGACTGTGCTGGTTAGTTTTATGTCAATTTGATAAGGTTAGAGTCATTGGGAAAAAGGACTCTAAATTGAGAAAATGCCTGCAGGCAAGCCTATAATGCACTCTAGTGATTGATGTGGCAGGGACCAGCTCATTGTGGGTGATGGAGATCCGAGGTTCTTTAAGAAAGCACACTGAGAGCTGGATGGTGGTGACATGCGCCTTTAATCCCAGCACTCCCGGAGGCAGAGGCTGGTGGGTCTCTGTGAGTTCAAGGTCAGCCTGGTCTACAGAAGTTCCAGGATAGCCAGACTGTTTTCAGAGATAAACCCTATCTTGAAAAACCAAAAAAAAAAAAGAAAAAGAAAAAAAAGAAAAAGAAAAAGGAAAAAAGCACATGGAACAAGCCATGGAGATCAAGCTAGTAAGCAGAACTCCTTTGTATCGGTTACTGCCTCAGGTTCCTGCCTTGAGTTCCTTCCCTGACTTCTTTGGATAACTGATTAAGCTGAAATAAACTCTTCCCTCTCCAAGTTGCCTTTGGTTGTAGTGTTTTATCACAGCAATAGAAACACTAAGACAGGAACATTTTCATTCAAACCATAACATTCTACTTCCTGGTCCCCATAGGCTTGTGGATAAATCATAAGGTAAATTATGCTTCAAACGTTCAAGGTCCCATAGTCTTTCACAGTCTCAACACAATTTGAAAGTCCAAAGTCTTTTCTAAGACTCAAGGAAATATCTTAATTGTAATACCCTGTAAAATTAAAAAGCAAATTTTATACTTCCAACATATAACAGTACAGAGTATATATTACCATTCCAAAAGAGAGGAAAAGGGACATTGTAAAAGCTAAAATTATGTTTTAAGTTTAAATTACTGTGCTTAAGAGAGTTATAAAACAAAAATGCCTCTAACCTTAAGTCCCCATTGCCCAAGGATAAATAACTTCCTTGAAAGCTGGGGGCTGTTGTTTACATAAGATAAAAGCCCGAGATTTTCCTTCTGTAAACAAGTTTGGTTGCTCCCAACTGCACAGGATGTGTGCTTGATCACAGTATATAGGCAAGAAATATGTCAGGATGTATGCTTGTCCCTGACTGAATGAAGTTGGGAAATATGTAGACCTGTGGGGTTTGCCTTTATAAGCCCCTGACCAATGTAGTTTGCAGCCATACTCTGCAAAGCCCAGCTATGGATCTAGCCAGTGCCCATTGTCCTGGCCGGTATTTAAGAAAGCTTGCTTCAAACTTGGCTAGAAAATTGTGGTAGTGGTCTTCTTCTCACCCAATGGGATTAACAACATAATGAGGAAATGCTGGCCTAAAGCAAGACCAAACTCAACAGGGTAAACACCAAATTCTGTAGTTCTATTTCTAGCATCAAAGGCTCCACCCTCCAGCTTTGCTGTCTACAGAACACAGCTCTTTCTTGGGCTGGCTCCATGCCATGCATGCAGTTCTCCTTGGCAGGTTTCCCGTTGTCTTCCAGGCTCCTACTATGCTAGTCTGTTAGGCTCTACTTATACCATGCAGCCACTTTTATAGTCTTCTACACGCCTCCAAAAGACATGGTTATGTTCTTATAGCAATACCCCATTCTCAGTACCAACTTTTGTATCAGGAACCTTTCCGTCCTTGCCACCATGATCATGGCAACTTACATAAGGGGTTTAATTTGACTTATAGTTCCAATGGGTAAGTCTCTATCAACATAGAAAAGCATAGAAGCAAGTGGCAGGGATGGCAGGAGGCGAAGGTAGCTGAGAACTCACATCTTTAATTGTAAGCATTGTGAACTGGAGGGAAGTTGGGTGAAGCTCTCTGGCCAGGCTGCACTACCTCTATCTCCCCAAACTTGAGAACAAGACTATGAACAACATTTCTCTCATTCAACCACACTTTGGGTGGCCTTTAAGCTTGCCGTTTCTACATCAAAGGAAGCAAAGTACTAGTCAGGACAAACAGATTAGGAATATAAATTACTTTGTTTATGCTTCTGTTTCATTTTTCTATTGCTATGAAGAGACACCATGACCAAAGCAACTCTTATCAAAGAAAGTATTCAATTGGGGGCTTGTTTACAGTTTCATGACAGCAGGCAGACAGGCATGGGAGAGAATATGGCTGGCATAGTTGTATGAACTTCAAAGTTAATCTGGGCTAGAGAGATGCCTCAGCAGTAAAGAACACTGGCTGTTCTTCCAGAGGACCTGAGTTCAATTCCCAGCAACCACATGGTGGCTCACAACCTTCTGTAATGAGATCTGCTGCCCTCTTCTGGCCTGCAGGGACACATGCAGGCAAAATACAGCATACATTAAAAAAAAAAAAAACCCAGCTCCTCCCAAGTACACACCATACTTCCTAATCCTTTCCAGTTTCACTAACTGGGGACCAAGTATTCAGATATATAAGCCTATGGGGAACATTCTCCTTCTAACCACACCTTCCTTGTTATCCTTATATGTGATATGTTATCCTTGTTTATAAAGCATTTACTGTGTGCCAGTCAAGCACAGGCTACCGTGTACTTTGTGTACCCTTTTCCTTAATCTTTAAACAGCTATGTGAAAGCACTGTGAAACTTGAGTTTTCAAAAGGTTAATAACCTTTAATACAAGCTCAACATAGAAGGCTGTTATAATAAGGCCGCTAGTTAGTTCCCAGCTGCTCAGAACTGAAATAATCACACAGAAACTATAATAATTAAATCACTGTTTGGCCCATTAGCTCTAGCTTCTTATTGGCTAACTCTTACATATCAATTCTATTAATCTGTGTATCGCCATGTGGTTGTGGCTTACTGGCTAAAGTTCCATCTGGCTCCAGCAGGGCTACATGGCTTCTCACTATGACTCCACCTCCTTTCTCCCAGCATTCAGTTTAGTTTTCCCCAACTAGCTCTGTTCTCCTATAGCTCTGCTATAGGCTGAAAGCAGTTCCTTTATTAACCAATGATATTCACAGCATACAGAGGGGCATCCCACATCACCTCCCCTTTTCTGTTTAAATAAAAAGGAAGGTTTTATGTAGATTTTAGTCAACCACATTGGGTGCCAATTTGCTGTAAGGAGGTTGCTTGTTCGTCCCAGCCATCCAGAACCAAAAACGTCACAAAGAAATTGTATTAATTAAATCACTGCTTGGCCTATTAGCTCTAACTTCTTATTGGCTAGCTTTTACATCTTAATTTAACCCATCTTCATTAATTTGTGCCTCACCACAAGGTTGTGGCTTACCAGCAAGGTTCTGGTGTCTGTCTCCAGCAGGGATACATGGCTTCTCTCTTGACTCCACCTTCCTTCTCCCAGCATTCAGCTTAGTTTTCCCCACCTAGCTCTGTTCTATCCTATCAGGCCAAGCCAATTTTCTTTATTCATTAATGGTATTCACAACATACAGAGGGGAATCCCACATCAGAAGGCAAAGGCAGGGGGACCACAAGTTTGAAAGACTGGTCTTTATAGAAAGTTCCAGGTTACCCTGGGCTACAGAATTAAGATAGTGGTTTTTTTTTTTTTTTTTACAACAACAACAAAGCCAGTTGTTAATGTGGGATGTTTTACTCTTTTAGCTTTTTGAGGGGTCCACCACTCAGCTCCCAAATAAATCACACATAGAGGCTTATTTTTATGAATGCCCGGCCTTTGCTTGGCTTGTTTCTTGCCAGCTTTTCTTAACTTAAATTTTCCCGACTACCTTTGCTCTGGGCTTTCATCTTTCTCTATTCTGTATCTTTTTTTCCTTCTTACTCCTTGACTGCCTGGGTGGCTGCCCCTGATGTCCTCCTCTCCTTGTTCTCTTGCTCCTTATTCTCTCCTCCCAGAGTTCTCCTTCTGTTTATACTTCTGACCGCCAGCCCTGCCTATCCTTCCTCCTGCCTCACTATTGGCAGTTCTTCTCTTTATTAGGACCATCAGGTGTTTTAGACAGGCATAGCATCAGCCTCACAGAGTTAAACAAATGCAGCATAAACAAAAGTCACACACCTGAAAATAATAGTCCCCAACAAGGTATGGTGGCGCACACCTTTAAGCCCAGCACTCCTGAGGCAGAGCCAGGCTGATTTCTATGCCAGCCTAGTCTACAGAGCAAGTTCCAGGACAGCCAGAGGGTTACACAGAGAAACCCTGTCTCAAAAAAAAAAAAAAAAACCAAAAACAAGGGGGTGGGGAGGTGAGAACTAAAATGATACAATGAGAAGGCATTGCAGAATTCATGTGTACTGATTGTGAGCTAATTTTGTCTACCATTCTCCAGTGGAGAAACAATAAATTCTTAGCTGGATTTTATAGCAAAAAAACTTGCACCGAATTATCTGAGGAAAGGAATGAAGCTGGCTGTGAGGTAAACAGCAAGAAATCTCATCAGAAGTCAACATTCAGTGTCATATTGGGCTTGGCTCAATAATTCTCTTGCTCTCTCCCTCAGCGCTGGGCTGTAAGCTCCTGGCTTTGCAAATGGCTAGGCTATTATTGCTCTACCAATGAAACTGCTTTGAGGTATTTGGTTGTGGTTTCTTGTTTTTATAGACAGGGTCTGTTACTCTACACAGCCCGGAACTCACTGTGTAGACCATGCCATCCTGGGATTCACAAGGATCAGCCGGCCTCTGCCTCCCCAGTGCTGGAATTATGGGTGTGGGCTGCCGCCACAGCAGACTAGTCCTTACCTTTTTGAAACAGACTCTGTATGTAGTTCAGACTGGCCTTCTGCTTGTGAATCTCCTGGTGCGGTCTACTGAGTGCTGGGGTTGCAGGAGAGTTGCAGGTATTTTTGATTGGGTTTTTTTCCTTGTTTTTGGGTCTTTTTTTTAAAAAAGCATCATATGATGGCATCATTATAATTCTTTAGTTCCAATAATCCTTGGCATCAAAGTTTTTGGGAGCCTCTCTTCTAGCATTAATCTCCTGGCACCAGAGAGGGTCCCAAATTTCACAAAACCTTTCAAACTGAAGCCCAATATAATGTAGAGTTTATGTTTTAAAATTCTTTCACATTGCTATTCCATGACATAGAAAGTGTAACACACTGTTGAGCTGGTGGTATGACTCAAAGGGTAAAAGGGCTAATTGTACCAGCCTGACTACTTCCATTCCATCCCTGCATCCCATGCTCAGGTGGAGAGAACCCACTCCACAAGCTGTCATCTGATTTCCACAAAATCGTTATGGCATGCACACCTGCACCCACCTACATGGCCACACAATAATTTATTTAAAAGTGTTACATATTAAGTACAATAAATATGAAAGCTTTAGGTCATTACGGTCTCCTGATGACATAGATATTGTCAACCTGCTAACTGCATGTCTAAGTGGCTGGCATCAGGACAGTACCGTGTGTACAGTCCTGTGTTTTTTGTTTTTCAAGACAGGGTTTGTAGCTTTGGAGCCTGTCCCGGTACTCGTTCTGTAGACCAGGCTGGCCTCGAACTCACAGAGATCCACCTGTCTCCGCCTCTGAGTGCTGGGATAAAAGGCATGTGCCAGCTTTGCTAGCTCAGTCCCACTTCTTCTAAGCCCAGCATTTGTAATTGATTACATGGACCATCTGTAACTGCTTGTGAATCATGTTACAGTTACCCCACTGACATTTACCCAACATTTTTCATGTGGCAAAATGTTTAGTGTAGGAAAGCTGACACATAATAGCTTTGATGTTTCAATAAATCAACTTTTGATACTAGGCTATGAGGCGTATCCCATTGATGTGGAGTCCCCGCAAAATTATGGCTGACGATTTCATTGTAATAACGCTCCATCCTAAGCTTTCTGTGTGCGGACAAAATTATTTGTTATCACCAAGGTAAGTTGGCCCCGCTGCTATTAGGAGACAGGATGAGGGGTGAGCGGTCCAAAGAGGTGCGGGCAGAAGCGGGGTGGGGGTTTAAGAGTCAGTCTATCAGGGAAGTGGTTCACCAAGCAGAGGCCGACCTGCGCTCCTCTCACTGGATGCCTTAGAGCCACCTGTCACAAAGGAGGAGCTAGAGGAGACTTGAGATCAGCGGAGAGGAGAGGAATGGCCGGGCCGGAGGCGAGCTGCAAGGCCCAGGCTGTCAGCCAGGGGCTAGGCTAGACCCGGAGGAGAGTTCACGTGGTCGCCCGAACCCCGCGGGGAATCGGGTAGGGGGGGCTGCAGTGGGGAGGACGCCAGCGCGCCCCTCCCCAGCCGCTCGGCTCCTCCCTCCGGGCACGTGATGCCTCCGTCCGCTCTCTCGGTGGCGCAGCGCTCTGTTTCTGCCCTCCCGCCGCGGCGCCCTTCTTCTCCGCGGTCCGGTCCCGCCGCCTCCCCCACTCTTCCCCCGCTACCCAGCACGCGCCAATCACCGCTCGAGCTCGCGAGAGCCCGCCCACCCACCCCGTTCCGCCCTCTCCCATTGGCTGGAACCTCAAGGACGCGTCCCGAAGGCGGGCGGCAACCATTGGTGGGCCGAGCCAGCCGAGTTCCCGGATGAGGGAACATTCTGCGGTATAAAGGGCGCGAGGAAGGCGGGAGACGGCGCAGTTTGAATCGCGGTCCGACGGAGGAGTGGGCGCCGGGATCTCGCTGCGCGTCCTCCTGGCCTCGACTCTTTCTCGCTTGTCCGATCTTCAGCACGGTCCGAGATGGTAACGTGAGAGTGGACGCCGGGCGGCCGCGAGCCGAGGGCTTCGAGCGGGCGGGGCCGCCGTCCCCGGGGCTTGGGGCGAGGCGGCGGCGAGTGGGGAGCGTGCGGAGACGGGGTCGGGACGAGCGGAGGGAGGTGTTTTGTGAGCCCGGAGCTCCGGGCGGGAGGCGACGGTTGAGTGGCGCGCGCGGCGCCGCTGGGAGCCGGCGCGGGGGCGCGCAGCCGCTGCCGCGGGGGCGCGCGGCGGGGGTCGGCGCGGGAGAGGGCGGGGGCGAGCGGCGGCCCGGAGACCCCGGCGGGCGGCAGCGAGCGCGCGCTGGCCCCCGGGACGCGCCGCCGTGGGGGAGGGGCGCGCCGCCTTGGTAATTCTATCCTCTCCTGTCCCTCCCGGGCTCGCGGGCGTCGGCGGCGCCGCAGGCTGGCGGTAAGGCTGGAAAAGACTCCGGAAAGGCCAAGACAAAGGCGGTTTCCCGCTCGCAGCGAGCCGGCTTGCAGGTAGGTAGCCGCTGCCGCAGCCGCTGTCGGGGTGACCCGGCCTTTATCTCTGCACCCCCTTGCTTGTTTGTCGGCGCCTTGCATGGGTGTTCCATCTTTGCGTGGGTGATGTGTCGCGACTTGGCCTGCAGAGACTAAATATTGGGGCGTCGATCGAGCGTGTTACTGACAGGGCGCGATGGTGCACCACCGTCCTTGGCTTTGGCGCGCACATCATCTTTCCGTCTTTGATCTTTGTGCGTTTTTGTTTGTGTGCATAAAAAATCAAGTTCCCTGTGGGCCGCATTCATCGACACCTGAAATCTAGGACAACCAGCCACGGACGTGTGGGCGCGACCGCCGCTGTGTACAGCGCAGCCATCCTGGAGTACCTCACCGCAGAGGTAAACGGGAGTGTACGCCTGTGAGCTGGAAAAGGTTTGGGGGGCGGGGAAAAGTGGCGAGAGGGAAGGAGGAAAGTGATGCAAGAAAACTCCCAGGCCTTCAGCGCGGCGCGGAGGCCGAGCGAGCACTAGAGGGAGCTAGTGTTCAGCCAAGGATCCTGCTGAGCCGGAGTTTGCTGCTCTTGCAAAAGCAATTGCGTGCCCCTTCAATTCCTTGCATAATTTGCATAATTTTGTCATTCAGGTAGTGGGGAGGGGATGACGACAGTTGGTAGATTAAAAACACCGCTGAGGTTTGGCCAGCTTCATGGATCTCGATTGAAGGGAAGTTGGGAGATTGATCAGAATTTTGCCTTTTAGGTACTAGAGTTGGCAGGAAATGCATCAAAAGATTTAAAGGTAAAGCGCATTACCCCACGCCACTTGCAGCTCGCTATTCGTGGAGATGAAGAATTGGACTCTCTGATCAAGGCTACAATTGCTGGTGGTGGTATGTTTTCAGTGAAGCTCCTTGCATCTCCACTAAGAAAATTAAACTTTCATTGCTTCTAGGAGAATATTTAAGTATATTTTGAAAAATCAATGGTTTAGTTTACATCACTCAGTTTTTCTCTATTTGGACCTCATGGTTTTTAAAGACCTTTCAGTTTGTAGAGTTACCTGCTTTGATTTTTAGTGTTTTAAGAATGTTTCCACAAACAGTAGAATTAACCCTTGTCACTCTCCTAGGTGTCATCCCTCACATCCACAAGTCTCTGATTGGGAAGAAGGGACAACAGAAGACCGTCTAAGGATGCCTGGATTCCTTACTATCTCAGGACTCTTGTTCTTAACAGCTGTCCAGTGTCGGTGATTCCAGTGGACTGATCTCTGTGAAAAACACAATTTTGCCTTTTGTAATTCTATTTGAGCAAGTTGGAGGCTTAGTTAGCCTTCCAAACCAACCAAATTTCTGCATTCGAGTCTTAACCATATTTAAGTGTTACTGTGGCTTCAAAGAAGCTATCGATTCTGAAGTAGTGGGTTTTGATTGAGTTGACTGTTTTTAAAAAACTGTTTGGATTTTAATTGTGATGCAGAAGTTATAGTAACAAACATTTGGTTTTGTACAGACATTATTTCCACTCTGGTGGATAAGCTCAATAAAGGTCATATCCCAAACTAGTTTTAAACCTGCTTACTGGACGTGTCTCCTAGGTCTCATTCTTTGCTCGCTAATTAAACACTCCATCTGTAGAGCAACAAGTCCATAGCCAATTTTGTCATATAATGAACTGTTAGGACTTGCAGGAGGAGCCATGTTGTTCATTTGTCCTGTGGACAGTTACAGTAATGTGGGACAGCTGGACCTGTAGAGACCCTCAGGGTTTAACGAAATAGCTCCAGGGAATGAACTTGATGTGGAAGATAATCATGTTTTCAGTGACCAGACACTGGTGTGGAGTCATGGGTGGGGGGGGGGTTGCGCTTATTTCATAGACTAGGGTAACAGGATGGCAACATTGATGTTCATCAGGCATGTTACTTCCTGAGGCAAAACCAACATGGGAGCAGGAGGTGCTAAACAGCCTATGTAGGTGAAAGAGTCGCTTCCTGCTATAGAGTTACAGCTGATTCTAACTGAGCAGCATTGTACCTGCGGCGCCGCAGCAGGAGAGATGTGGGTCAGAAGTGCCACCGGAAAGGGGGGGTTGGGGTGGCAGCGGTTCTTAGCCCTTGACGCCAGACTCGCGCCTGTGGGACCCCTGCCGCAATCAATGCTCCCCCTACCAGGCCTGAGGCCTCTCCAGACCTATAGGCCCAGGGGCGGGGCCTCGGGTCCTTGGGAATCGAACTGAAAGTGCGGGTCCCCAGTCCCCGCCCCGATGGCGCGGGAGGCGGGTTTCGGGGCCGCGGCTGGGGTTAGGGGCCGGTCTCCCCATCCTTCGTCCGGGCTACTCGCTCTGGCCGGCTACGGCCGCAGGGACCTGGAGTGCGGCAGGCCCGGGAGGGACGCAGCTGGCGCCGCTGTGGCCGCGGGGGGCGGGGAGGCGGCCGTGAGGAGGCGGAGCTGCGAGGCCGCCCGTCGCCGGGCCGCCGCCGCCGCGGTGCCCGCTCCTCCCCGCGCCGTGCCGCGCCCCGCCCGCCCGGCCGCCTCGCCTCCTCCGCGGCGGGCCCCCCTCGCAGCTGCGCGGCCGCCGACACCGAGGAGGCGCGAGCCATGGAGGGCAACCGCGACGAGGCGGAGAAATGCGTGCAGATCGCTCGCGAGGCCCTGAGCGCCGGCAACCGCGACAAGGCCCAGCGCTTCCTGCAGAAGGCCGAGAAGCTGTACCCGCTGCCGGCCGCGCGCGGTGAGCCCCGGCCCCCGCCGCGACCCCGGCCCCCCGCGCCCTCCGCCCGGCGGGCCGCGGCCGCTCCAGCCCTCGGGGGACACCGGCGGGGCGCAGTGGGGTGCTGGGTGACGGGTCCCCTCCCCCGATCAGCCTAGGCCCCTGTGAAGTGACAGGAGCGGGACTCCACTGGCTTATCGGGCTTCACCATCCCTGGGCTCTGTATGTAGCTATTCCTTAAGTATCTTCGAATACCTTAGATGACACTGCTTTTCCCAGGGAGAGGGAGAGAGCCCTTTACAAGACAGCTCCACTTTTGACATAGATGGTGAAGTTATTAATGATTTCTAGTGTCTGATTTGATACGACACCGTAAGTACCCGCAAGTTCGGTAAATCGCTGAAGAGTAGGGTTTGGACCTACCCCACTTTAATTCTCCTTATTCATTGTCTAACTCTCTAGGCTTCGAGGTAATACAGTCCACACAACACTCCCAAAGCGCCAAGAGTTGTGCCTAGTATTTTATAGGACCCTCATTTATTCCTCCGAACAGTCCCATGTATAGGTACAGGATTATTTGACCAGGTTAACCCACGTGCAGAGACTCTGACAAATGAATAAATGAATGAATGAGTGAATGAATGAAAATACCTTGCTCAAGGTCGTACAGAAGGTGGCAAAGTCAGAAGAGTAGCTGAGTTTTATCTCCAAAAGGTCTTTATTTAACTACTACCGTTTGCCTCGCCGATGGCGTAATATTTTACGGTGTTCTTAAGTATTTCCAGGTTAAGAGAATTAAGAGGAAACTTAATAAACAGGGCCTCTGTTTGACTTTACTGTTTTCTTCATTCTTTTTACATTGTTGAAGCCTTTTGTTCCTGTGCTTTTCGCTTTATCTTTTTGTTGCATTGGTTTAGGACAGGAAAAGAGAGTGAAAGAAAAGTTCATTTTAATTGTAGAAAGTGCAACATAAGATTTGTTATTCTAATCCTTCTTAGGTGTACAGTTTAGTAGTGTTAAGTATTTCCACCTGGTGCGCCGTAGGATCTGTGCTTTATCTTACATCCTTGCTACCGTACCAGTTAAATAGCCCCCTTTACCCTCTTTCTATCTCTCGGCAGCCCTCATTCTGAAGTCACTTTTTATAGATTAGACTAATTAGGTACCTGATCTAAGAGGAATCATACATAATACTCTGTATGCCTGCCTTATTTCGCTTAATAACTTCGTATTTCATCTGTATTGCAACATTTGACAGATTCCTTTCTTTTTCCTTTTTTTCTTTTTCTATCTTTTTTTTGGATTTTTGAGACAGGATTTCTCTGTCACAAGATCTTCACACAGAGATCCACCTGCCTCTGCCTCCCAGTTGCTGGGACTAAAGACATACGCCACCACCGCCAGGCCAGATTTCCTTAAAAAAAAAAAAAAAAAACGCTAAAGAACATTTTATTGTTTATATACACACACGTGCATTGGTGTGAGTGTGCACATGCACATTCAAACATCACATTTTCTTTTGGGAGGGCTACTTGAGTGGGGGGGTGGAGTGTGTATGTGTGGGTGTGCCATGACGTGTGCATGAGATCAGCTGACATCTTGTAGAGGAAAGAGTCTCTCCACGCATGTGGGGACCGAGCACAGGTCTGAGCCCTCTCATTGGCCACTGCAAGTATTTGTTCACCTGTCAGTGAGCCTTGGGTTCCTTCCACCCATCGTGTGCTGTGAGTGATGCTCCTACCAGCGCGAGTGTCTAAGACCTGCTTTCAGTTCTGTGTATATACCCAGAAGTGGGGTTATTGGGCCACAGAGTAATTCTAATTTTGGTTTTTGAGGAACCACCACATTGTTTTCCAGAGCGGTTGCACCATTTTGTGCAACATACACGGGGGTTCCAGTTTCCTAGTGTCTGATACAACACGACACTCCCAGGTTTTTTGTTTGTTTGTTTTGATAGTGACTATTCTAGTGACTATCAGGTGATAGCTCACTGTGGTTTTGGTTGCATTTTCCCTGATGATTAATGATGTTGAACAATTTTCATGTGTTTATTTGGCCATTTGTATATTCTTTGGAGATTTGTATATTCTCTTAAGTTGCTTGCCCAGTTAAAAATCAGACTGTTTTCATTGGTATTGCTATGGGACTCTATATATTTGGGGCATTAACTCCTTGACGTCTGTAGCTCGCAGCTCTTCCCTTTCCTTGCGTCCGCTGTGTCACTGGGGCCTTGAGCTTTGTGTAGTCAGTCTCATTTGTCAATTTTCGCCATGCTGTCTGGGCTTCTGGTGCCATATCCGAGAACTCATTGACAGAAATTATTCTCGCATCCCTTCTACTATGTAGATAGATTGCAGCTAGCCGTCATCTGGTGCTGGAGGAACAGTTCTAACATTAAAGAAGTAGAAACTCTAGGCCAGGTAACCTGCTTGCAGGCCTGGTTCTTCACCACCCAGCTCCCTTACTCAAGTTGGACAGTCTCGAGTGCTTGGCTTCTCGTGTACTGACCCCATGGTACTCCTAGGATAAAAATGGGCTGCTAAAAAGCAATGAATACATTTTGACTATCCTCTCTATTTTACAAGTGAAATCATCTAAGCATCCTTAAAGCTACCCCAGAATTACAGCCAGTCATGCTTCTATCATGTAAACAGCTAGGATGAATTTCCTACAGGACACTGTAAAAGTACAGCGTCATTATTGCTCTGAAAGCTATGGGTATAGGAAAAATGAAGAAATGAAGGAGAGAGTCAGGTAGAAAGATATTAACAAGGATGCTGGGTAATTATCAAATAAAGTGGTAGAGTATAATTGTGTAGTAGTCTAAAAACAGTACAAATGCAGACTTCGTCTGCCGTCTCTATAACCAGGGACAAGATATTTAGCTATTCTGAGCTTTAATTATATGCAAAATTAGGATGTCATCCCAGAGTTGATGTGACCCAAAATAAAGCAGTGTGACTGTTCTGTGAAAATATGTCTTAGAATATTCCTAGGAGGTGTTTATGGGAGTTAAATAAGACCTCCAATGAGAGAAACATCTGGAATGTTCTTGAAGGACCCTGATAAAGGTTTTGTATGGGGGAAATTGGAGCTTTTGAATGATAACTGCCAAACAACTCAGTAAGTTGACTGGATTGTCTTTGTATCTGCTTGTACTATGGCAAAAGAAAATATTGTGTTTTCCTTTCCATTATTCTTATGATGAGTGGGGAACCACAAGATTAAATTCTAGTTATTCTCCAGGATTTTTGTCCTCTTAGAATTTCTTATTGAGTAAGAAGGTAATCTGATAAAACACATTAATAAACTGGCCAGTGCTTTCCTTGATGAAAAGTTTGATATTGAGATGGATGAAGTTGAGATCGTTCTTTTCCGTGAGGTTATTGACTCACGCAGATTTCAGATGCTCGCCACGGAGTCACCTTTGTGCGCTTGCTTAGTTGATGTGGGTTAGCGTTGGCTGGAAGGAGAGAGCCTCACCACTTAGAGGCTTTGTTCACATTGTTTGTGTCGTTTTAACCTACTTCTGTTTTATGTGTGTGAGTGTTTTGCTTGAATGGTCCCACAGAGATCAGAAGAGGTCATCAGATCCCCTACGACTGGATTTAAGGATAGTTTGTGAGCCATTATGTGGGTGCTGAAACCAAACCCAGGTCCTTTAGCAAAGCAACAAGTGCAACGAACCACTGAGTCATTCTTCCAGCCCCACACATTGGTGTTTCAATTTTTAGATTTTCATAGTAATTGGAGGCTAATTTGAAGTGTAGATTTTTTTCTTTTTTCTTTTTTCTCCTTCTTTTCCTTCCTTCCTTTTTTCCCCCTTGGTTTTTCGAGACAGTAGGGTTGCCTCAGACTCCCAAGTACTGGGATTAAAGGCGTGCACTGACACTGCCCGACTCTTTTTTTTTTTCTTTTTAATGAGATAGATCTCACTATGTATCTTCGGCTGGCCTAGTACTCACTATGTAGACCTTGCACTCAAAGATACACCCGCTGCTGCCTCCCAAGTGCTAAGACGAAGGCATGTGTGCACAACCATGTCCGGCTAGAATAGGTTTTTGTTTGTTTGTTTGAGAAGAGCACTTTTATTCTTTTCAAGAACGTGGTAGCAGTTTGACTCAAATGATGGCATACAACCACAGAGAAGCATCCGCTGTAATGAGTGAACAGATACGTTTAAGTGCATGGATAGTCTGTACAGTTACAGTAATCCTTTTAGTTTATTTCAGCCATGTGAGAGGTGATGCATATTTTTCTGCTTTTTTTTTGTCTTGTTACTTTGTATTTAATACAGAACTGAAAACTGTTCCTCCTTTTGTCTCACCTAAACTGGTAAGGTTTTTAAACATCATGTGTATCCTTATCATTATACATCCTATTTCCTTTAAGATCATTCTATTCTTTTCCTAATTGGCTTAATTAAAATTCAATGGTGAGACCATTTAAAACAATTATTTCTGTATCATCCAGTTAAGTGTTAGGAAATGACTTCCAAATTTCCACTGGTGGTGAGACTGTTTCAGATGTTAGCGCTGAGAAAAGAGAGTTGAGTTTGGGTTTGAACTTATGCCTTAGATAGAAATCTCCACTTCCTGAGCTGCAGTTTTCTCACCTAAACAATCAGAGTTTATTTATTCAACAGATGTTTATCGGCCACACACTTCTCTGTGCCATGCAGAATTTTGTTTTATTTTTATTTTACACGTTTGCATTTTTTCCTGTGTGTATGTCTGTGCACCGTGTGTATGTTTGGTGCTCTCAGAGGTGGGAGGAGGGCATTGAATCCCCTTGAACTGCAGTTACAGACACTTGCGAGCTGAGCCATCTCCCTAGCCCCAGACAGTGTTTTAGGCACTAGGGAGTAAGTAGGTAATGTGACAAAAAAACTTCTTTCAAGGCATTTCTGTTCTAGAGGAGAGAGGAGTGTCTGGTTTAAATAAGGATGATGGTTTGATTTCTATAGTTCCGTATTCCTTTTTTTTAAAATTGAGGTAGGCTCTAA
Organism: Ondatra zibethicus; assembly: GCA_004026605.1. NCBI lineage: Eukaryota > Metazoa > Chordata > Mammalia > Rodentia > Cricetidae > Ondatra > Ondatra zibethicus. The sequence goes on from PVIU01004307.1 coordinate 125,039, forward strand.
TCTCCAACTCTGTAAGTAGCTAAGGATAACCTTTAACTTCTGATCCTCCTGCCTCTGCTTTGCCACTGCTGGGATTATATGTGTGCACCACCACACCTGGTTTGTGTGGTGCTGGGGGTCAATTTAGAGCTTCGTGCATGCTAGGCAAGCACTCTCCAAATAAGCTATGTTCCCAGCCCACCCTTCCCTTTGAGAGCCTCATTTGTCTTTATAAAATTATTTGCTTACCAGCTCTGTTTGTCACAGCCAGAACCTGGAAACAACCTAAATGCTCCTCGATCAAAGAATGGATAAGGAAAATGTGGTCCATTTACACAATGGAATACGACACAGCAGAAAAAAATAATGACAGCTTGAATTTTGCAGGAAAATGGATGGAACTAGAAAACATTATTTTGAGTGAGGTAACCCAGACACAGAAAGACAATTATCACATGTACTCACTCATAGGTGGTTTTTAAACACAAAGCAAAGAAAGCCAGCCTACAAACCACAATCCCAGAGAACTTAGACAACAATGCGGACACTAAGAGAGACTTACATAGATATAATCTACATGGGAAGTAGAAAGTATAAAAAGACAAGATCTCCTGAGTAAATTGGGAGCATGGGGACCTTGGGGGAGGATTGAAGGAGGGAGGGGAGAGGCAGGGAGGGGAGCAGAGAAAAATGTAGAGCTCAATAAATATCAATGAAAAAGTATTGCTTTGCTCAAGTAAACCTATTATTACACTTAAAAAATTATTTGCTTACTTAGTTTTGTGAGTTTCCCATGTGTGGGAGTACATGTGTATGTATGTGTAGGGCTGAAGAGGTCGTCTGGAGTGACAGATGGCTGTGAGCTGCCATTTAGGTCCTAGGACTCAAACTCAGGTTTCTGGGAGAGCAGCCAGTGCTCGTAACTGTTTGCCATCTTTCCAGCCCCAAATAAAACTTTTATAGTTACATGTGGTTACATGTAATGTGTTCTATGTTGATACACCCATAGATAAAGCATGTCCAAAATTAAACTAACTGTAAATTTCTTTTTAAGGAATGTAGATCTCTACAAATGAGAATTGACAAAGTAAGCTGTATTCCCCGTGAAAATGATGATTAGGACATATATTTATTGCTGTAAAAGGATGTATTCAGCATGTCAACAATAGAATAAAGTTTATTATTTGCTTATTTAGTTACTTACTTGAGATAGGGTTTCAGTATAAAGCCTTGGCTATTCTTGGAACTCACTGCATAGTTCAGGCTGACCTTGAACTCAGAGATCCTCCTGTCTCTGGGATTAAAAGCAAGCTCCACATCACCTGTCTAACCCTATGTCTTATAATCATGGTTTCTTTTAGTAGAAAATGGTATTTCAGCATCACAGTACAGGTACTAGGGACACTGTGACTACTAGGTTGTTCATTGTTTGGGACTCTATTTAAAGCACAGGGTTTAGAAATGCAGTGGTGTGTGTGTGTGTGTGTTCATCTGTCTGCATGCTTTTGTTTTGGTTTTGGTTTTTTGAGACAGGGTTTCAGTAGCTATGGAGCCTGTCCTGGAACTTACTCTGTAGACCAGACTGGCCTCAAACTCACAGAGATCTGTCTGCCTCTGCCTCCGAGTGCTAGGATTAAAGGCGTTCACCACTGCTGCCCTGTGTTTGTTTGTTGAGACTGGTCTGGAGATCTGCCTACCTCTATCTCCTGAGTCTCCTGAGTGTTGGGATTAAAGGTTTGTGCCACTATGCTTTGCTAGTTTTTTGTCCTTTTTTTTTCTCTCTCTCTCTCTTTTTTTCCTGAGACAGGGTTTCTCTGTGTAACAGTCCTGGCTGTCCTGGAACTCACACTGTAGACCAGGCTGATCTCAAACTCAGATCCTCCTGCCTCTGCCTCCCAAGTACTGGGAATAAAGGCGTGCACCACCACCGCCAGGCCTGTATTGTCTTTTTAAAGGTAGTCAGCTTATGAGTGTATATCATTCCTTCCAATCAAGGCAAGCATTCAGTCTTTGCTTAAACAGTTTTTAGCCTGTGTTTCTGTCTTCCTTAGGTACGTCCTGGTTCTTAAACCCATGACGTCATATTTGGAGAGCTGCACCTGAGATTGTGCAAGTACACTCACTCTGTGTTCCCACAATGGTGAAACTGCCTTAGAACACATCAGGACACATCCCTATGATTAAGTGATTTGACTATAAAGTAATGCAAGGCTATCCTGAATAATAATGAACCCCCCAAACATTAGGGTTCAAGTTTTCATGAATTTTGTGTGCGAGAGTTATCCTATGTTTTACACACACATACAATTTGTCTATTTTCCCTGAGCCAATTAGAGTGGCTGTAGACAAACAGTCTCATTGCTGAATAGTTCTCTGTATATTTTATAAGATGCGAGCATCTGTACATAACCACATGATAATAATCACATTTAGGCTATTAGTTCATGCATTCATTTAAATTCTGACAGTAGACCCATTGTATCCCTTATGATAAAAATTGGGGGTCGTTGTTATGTTTTAACATTTAAAAATATTTTTATTAGTTGATTTTTATTTATGTTTATGTGTATAAGCATGTATGAGCTTATGTGCACCATATGTGTTGAGAAGCCTTCAGAGAAGAGAAGAAGGTGTCAGATTCCCCAGGAAATGGAGTTACCGACAGTTGTGAGCAGCCATGTGGGTGCTGGGGCTCAAACCCAGGCAAGAGTAGCAGGTGCTCCCTACCACTGAGTTAGGCCTCGGCAGCCCCTTTATATATTTTAAAAATAGATTTATTTATCCTTATATTTTAATATGCATGAGTGTCTTGCCTACTTGAATGTCTGTGCACCATGGAGTACCTGCAGAGACCGAAATGGGACATTCCATCCTCTGGAACTGGAGTTATGATGGTTGTTAGTCACCTTGTGGGTCATCTATGAGAGCACTCTGTGCTCTCAAGCTCTAAGCCGCCATCTCTCCAGCCCTGTGTTGCTTTTTTGGGGGGTGTAGGGGATATGAGATAGTCTGTAAATCTTGTCGTACTTTTTGCTTCTTGATTTTGGCATTTTTGATGAGTATAATTAGTTATTTTGTAGAATTCCCTGAAATTTGGGTTTGATAGATATATTCTCATATCGGTTTTTTGCAGGAAGACCATAGAAGTGATGTTTTGTTCTTGGTGTAGTTTATCAAGAGACACATGATTTTGATTTGGCCTTTCCTAGTGAGATTACTTGATCTCCCAGTTAAGCGGTTGGTTGCCAATTCTTCTACTATAAAGTTGACTGTTCCTTATTGTAATTAATATTTCATGGGGGAAATCATTGCAACCATACAAATATCATATTCCTCAACAAGCTTTCCACCTCTTTGTAATGTACGACAATGTTTTTTTTGTTTTATTTTTATTTTATTTTTTTGAGACAGGGTTTTTTTTTTCATTAACAGAGCTCATTTATTTACACAAGCATATCTTTTTTTGTGCTGTCTTTTTTCCCCCCATGATATTTATTGAGCTCTCCATTTTTCTCTGCTCCCCTCCCTGCCACTCCCCTCCCTCCCTCAACCCTCCCCCAAGGTCCCCATGCTCCCAATTTATTCAGGAGATCTTGTCTTTTTATACTTTCTACTTCCCACGTAGATTATATCTATGTAGGTCTCTCTTAATGTCCGTATCGTTGTCTAAATTCTCTGGGATTGTGGTTTGTAAGATGGTTTTCTTTGCCTTATGTTTAAAAACCACCTATGAGTGAGTACATGTGATAATTGTCTTTCTGTGTCTGGGTTACCTCACTCAAAATAATGCTTTCTAGTTCCATCCATTTTCCTGCAAAATTTAGGCTGTCTTTATTTTTTTCTGCTATGTAGTACTCCATTGTGTAAATGTACCACATTTTTTTTATCCATTCTTCGATCGAGGGGCATTTAGGTTGTTTCCAGTTTCTGGCTATGACAAGTAAAGCTGCTATGAACATAGTTGAGCACATGTCCTTGTGGCACGATTGAGCATCCTTTGGATATATACCCAAAAGTGGTATTACTGGGTCTTGAGGAAGGTTGTTTCCTAATTTTCTGAGAAATCGCCACACTGACATCCATAGGGGTTGTACCAGCTTGCATTCCCACCAGCAATGCAGAAGTGTTCCCTTTTCTCCA
>PVIU01004308.1:0-129058 GCA_004026605.1 Ondatra zibethicus
AATCTAAAATGGCTGAAAGACACTTAAGGAAATGTTCAACATCCTTAGTCATCAGAGAAATGCAAATCAAAACAACTCTGAGATTCCATCTTACACCTGTAAGAATGGCCAAGATCAAAACACTGATGACAACTTATGCTGGAGAGGTTGTGGGGAAAAGGGAACACTTCTGCATTGCTGGTGGGAATGCAAGCTGGTAAAACTCCTATGGATGTCAGTGTGGAGATTTCTCAGAAAATTAGGAAACAACCTCCTCAAGACCCAGTATATATCCAAAGGATGCTCAATTGTGCCACAAGGACATGTGCTCAACTATGTTCATAGCAGCTTTGTTTGTCATAGCCAGAACCTGGAAACAATCTAAAGGCCCCTGGATTGAAAAATGGATTAGAAAAATTTGGTACATTTACACAATGGAGTACTACACAGCAGAAAAAAATAATGACAGCTTGAATTATGCAGGAAAATGGATGGAACTAGAAAGCATTATTTTGAGTGAGGTAACCCAGACACAAAAAGACAATTATCACATGTACTCACTCATAGGTGGTTTTTAAACATAAAGAAAACCAGCCTACAAACCACAATCCCAGAGAACTTAGACAACAATACGGACACTAAGAGAGACTTACATAGATAAAATCTACATGGGAAGTAAAAGTATAAAAAGACAAGATCTCCTGAGTAAATTGGGAGCATGGGGACCTTGGGGGAGGGTTGAAGGAGGGAGGGGAGAGGCAGGGAGGGGAGCAGAGAAAAATGTAGAGCTCAATAAATATCATGGAAAAAAAAAAGTAACCAATACAGGTTAAGATTTAAACAATACAAGTAAAGTGTTTAGCACAATAAAGATTTAATGGCATAATATTATCTTCACTTATTATTAACAACTTTTTATATTATAATCTGCTCTAATATACTCAATCTCCATTTTATTATTTCTTTCAGATATTCTTTCTTACTGTTTGTATTTAACTTTTGAAATGGCTTATTTTGTCACACTTTCAAAATTAATGTCAACATGCCAGTTAATGTATCGTTCAAATATTCCCCACCCAGGTGTCTGGAGATGAAGCTCTGATATATCATAAGACTCCTCAAAATCTATATATCAATAAAAATCTTTCAAAAGATAATTAGTGGGGTCAACAAAATGGCTTAATGGGTAAAGGTACCCAGGAGTCACACAGTGGAAGAAACTGACTCCAAATTCTATTCTGACTTCTACACACACATAAGTAAACAAAAGTTATGGTGAAAATTAGTGGCTGAACATAGTGACTCACACTTGTAATCCCAGCAGTTGGAAGTCTGAAGCAAAATCCCAAATTCAAGACCTGCCTGGAACATATAATGAGTTGCAGATCAGTCTGAGACACAGAAATACTGTCTTAAACCCAAAAAACGGGCAAGTGAGCCGATGCAGGAGGAAAAGGGTAAGGGCGTCTGTCACATAAGACTGGCAACTTCCTAAAACTTGTTTTATAAGTAAAAGTGGCTAGAGATGACTCCACAAAGTTGTCCTCTGACCTCCCTTACTGCACAAAGGCAGGAGCATTCATACACACATCACATATACACACACAACAAAACACACTCATTTCACTTTCAGTTTCTTCTTTAAAATACAGGACTTGAATTCCTTTTCATAAGTTAAATGTGTTTAGACTCAAGCCTATAGAAATAAAAATCTCTTAACTAACGTAAACATTGCAATTTTAAGTATGTGGGCCCCTCACCTCTGCTTCATTTCTTCCACATTTGAGATTCCATAGAACTGCCCTGTTTTGTTTTGTTTTGTTTTTACAGTAAGACAGTAACTTTACCCTTGAATTTTAAGTTCCTACAGTCCTCTTAGGAATGTCTGAAATCTACTTCTCCAACAGGTGGCGACATTGTTCTTTTAAAAAGAAAAACCACATCAGGGCACTAGAGTATGATATGAACTAGTTACTAATTTATTTTAACTTAGAATGTATAGCTAAACACAGGATGGTAGTCTGACAGTTCCACAAGTCAACTGTATTCATTTAATCTGCAGCATTGTTACATAAAACAAAACTTGGATACTCTTCCTAGAAAATTTAATATTCCTTCAATTATGGTTGGTTGTTGAGGTGACCAAAACAAAAAGTACTTTGAGATCTGACAATTATGGAAAACCTAAGTAATGGCAATTAGACTCCATCAGGGTCTTCTGGGGTGTTGGAAGCACCATGCTCTGCTGTCTGATACTTCTCCAGTTTAGCAATCAATTCTTTCGCGGGATTGAAGACCCCATAGGTCTGCTGCTCACAAACATAGCAGCGTGGAGTGGTACGGTAATGCTGTAGTGCACAAGTCTCGCAGAAATAATGCTTACACTTGGTGACAACAGGGTTTCGGAAGGTTTGGCGACAGATGAAACATTTGAATGGTATTTCGTCATCATCACTTTCTACTTCGTAGTTTTCATCTTCATACACACCATAACGGCCCTCATCGAGCTCACGTTCTATCTGCCACCCATGCTTGTAATCTGAACGGTCATGGAGGAATTTGCAGCTGTCTCCAAAGCCACAGAAGCCGGTTTCCTTGTAGTCCTTACAGATGTCAGGCTGGTAATCCCAGCGCACGGTGGCACGTAGATGTTCCGGGGCTCGGATGGGGCCCTTTCTCACCATGCCGGAGGAGGCATTGCCCATGGATGTATCCTTGGGCTTCATGTATTTCTGATAATTATTAATTCCACGATAGATCTTGTCATCCTCCTTGCCTCTCAACTCCTCCTGGATTTTTTGGCTGCGCTCAAAGATGGCCTGTGCGTCTTTCTCCTTTTCTGTGTCCAGCTCGTAGACAGCTGTCGCCCCCATATCTTCGGGCCCCACCGGTTTCGCCGAGCGCGTGGACTTGTAGACTACGCCCAGACTCTCACTCTCGGTCTTCTCCTCCTCTTCGCTGCTCAGATCACAGTAGGCCGCCTTCTGTTTACCACTGCCACTCGTCTTCTGAATCATTGGATTGTGGGTGGCCCGCTTTTTCTCTGGTCTCACCACTGCGCAGCTCTCCTCGCTACTGCTTCCGCTTTCCCCAGAGTCGGGGTCGCACACTGGCCGCTTCCGGCGGCCAGCACTCCCTTTCCGCCCGGGCTTTTTGAAGAGGAAAGAGCACACCTGCTCCGCCGACTTTCCCTGAGAAACTTGGTCCGCCATCTTCGACTTCGGAGCGCTGAAACGGCTAGCCGTATCCTCGGAATGTTGGGTGGCGCGGGATACTACGTCATTCGCAGCTACGTCACTACAGAGCCGCACTCTGTCTGTCGCTGGGGCCGAGAACGTCAGAGCCCAAGCACAAGTCAACAAAGGTTTAAGAAAAAGATGCCCTCTGTCTTTAGTTAAATGCTGTTGTGCTTCTTGTTTTGTAATGAATACAAAATTTCCGGTCAAAGAATTTACAATCTAGTAGGGAAGATAAGGTAAATCAAGATGTGTTCTGTATCAAATCCCATGGGAAGATATAAGGAATCTTAAACAGGACTCTAGGGGAAGGCCTGGGGAGAAAGTGCATTTAAGGTAAGCCTTTGAAGGCTAGGAGAAATTTTAATGGATAGAGATCTATCAGAAATCTATTAAAATAAAATATTCTGAACAAAGCAAGAAAGACAGAACTGGAGTGTAGCTGATAGATTGTCAAGCATGCCCAAGGCTCTGACTTCAAGCACAAACAAAGAAAATAAAGACTTCAAAATTATGTGAATATCCAATTTGGGTAAATTAATGGATAAAAGATCATGTATTGGTGTAAGTGTAGTGTTATAAAAGATTAAAATTTAAGCTGGGAATGGTGGTGCATACTTTTGATCTCAGAACTTGCAAGGCAGAGGTCGGCAGACTTCTGTGAGTTCCAGTCTGGCCTGGTCTACAAAATGATTTCCAGGGCAGTCAGAGCTGTTACAGAGAGAAACCCTGTCTCGAAAAACAAAAACAGGCAGGGCAGTGGTGGCGCACACCTTTAATCCCAGCACTCGGGAGGCAGAGGCAGGTGGATCTCTGAGTTCGAGGCGAGCCTGCTCTACAGAGCTAGTTCCAGGACAGGCTCCAAAGATACAGAGACCTTGTCTTGAAAAACCAAAAAAAAAAAGAAAGAAAAAAAAGAAAAGAAAAACAAAAAATTAAAATTAGATAGGTGTACAGTATTAACTTACATATTAAGCTGCTTAGACAATATGCTCTTTACAGCTGAGAAATATAGATTCTTGAGGGAAGTGATCAGATCATCAGAACTGATATTTTAAAGATTCCTAATGGAATTGAGGCATTCCTGTAATCCCAACACATAGGAGGCAGAGGCAAGAGGATCAGCTCAAAGCCACCCTGGGCTACATGAGACCCTTATCAAAATAAAATTAAGGTGGGGCCTACAGAGATGATTCAGTAATTAAGAGCATGTACTGCTCTTGCAGAAGATCCGAGTTCAGTTCCCAACATCAGTTGGCTAACAACTGCCTATTACTCCAGCTCCAAAACTCTATTCTAGCCTCTTTGGGTTCCTGCACACATGTACACACACCCCAACACCTATACATAGAACTAAAAATAAAATCTGAGAAAAACGTAAGAACAAAATAATTCGGGAGGCTTATGCCTGTAATCCTAGCACTTGAGAGGCTGAGGCAGGGATGTTACAAACATAAGGCCTGTCTGGGTATACAGAAAGTTCCAGGCCAGCCTTTATATAACAAGATTGTGTCTCAAGCAACCAAAACTGTCCTGCTGCTGCTGTGTATACTTAGGGTTTTAAGGATGTATGGTGGTTACAATTCTTTGACACTATCTTCAAATGATGGAACCTGATTTCCACCCCTAAAATGTGGACCTGATTGAGAGAGACTGTCCCAAATAACAGACTATGCCAGAAATGTTTCTATGCTGCTTGAAACGATATGTCATGAGAAAAGCTGCTAGAGCTGGGGATCCAGGTCAATAGTAGAGTGCTTTCATAGCATACATAAGGCCCTGGGTTCCATCCCTACCAACACACACACACACACACACACACACACACACACACACACACGAAGGTAGCTTCTGCACAGCTCTTGAATTATTCACTCTCAATGTCATCCACCAACCTATAACAAGGACGCTAGAGCAGCTTACTGAGTGTCCAGGTGAACGATGCTTAGGCCTACTGTCTGTCACTGACAACACCTGCACAGCCATATGAATGTGCCAATTTGGAAGCAAATTCTTAAGCTTTAATCAAGCATTCAGATGACTCTATCCCTAGCTATACCATGGAAATCAGCAAATAGCATAAAACAGACCTTTCAGGAAACTTCAGTGTTCCTTACCTCATTCATCCCTACCCATACAACCTTCTAATTTTTCCTAAAATTGTCTCTCATCCTAAACACATTTTCCTGTAGAACTCTCCTACTGACAATTCCTAAGAACATATGTGTAGTTTAACTACTAATATGGTAGGTGTCTTGGCTGAGATTTGCCAAGTTCACAAAGAAATCAATGCCTAGGGAAAAAAAAAAGTTGTCAGGCAGGTGAACTGACTCAGCAGATAAGGCTGTTTGCCCCCAAGCCTGACCATCTGAGTTGATCTCTGAAACCTACATGGTAGAAGGAAGGGCTACAAGATGACCTCCTCTGACCTGCACACACAAACACACATATAGAAAATAGACATACAGATAACATAAAAATATATACAACAGATGAGATATTTCCCTTTCTCTTCTCTAAAATATGATTTTTCACAGGAATAAATGTGAGGACTTTTCTGGGGGGCATTAAGTTGTTAATCCAATCTCCTTAATGAGACACAGTTCAGTGGTTAAGAATACTTACTGCTTTTTCAGTGGCGGGTTTAGTTCCTAGCAGCAACGTGGTGGCTCACAACCTTCAGTCAATCTAGTTCCAGGGTATCCAGCATCCTTTTCTGGTCTCCTTCAGCCCCAGGAATACATGCAGCATACTTAAATTCATACAGGCAAAATATGCACATACATAAATCCTTTTTTTAAAAGAAGAAGAAGAAACAGAAAGAAATTTACCTCATCTAATTCTTTTTCCACTTGGATTTTTCTCTTCTGGAATTGTTTTATTGTCTTTAGCTCTGTCTGAATCATGCCAATTTCTTTGGCTTTTTGATAAAACTGTCCCTCCAACTCATTTATTTGCATAGTATACTTTTGTTCCTGTATTCAAAAAAAAAAGTAAATGAGTTAAGAAAAGCAAGTGTTCCACAGAGCCATGCTTTATCTGAGGCCTGGGCCATTATGTATCTTCTTGAAAGAACTGTTACACCTCTATTTTGCATAAAGCTATAATTTTTGCATAAAATTTTAATTTCCGTAAAATAATGCCAGTGGGCCTTAAATAAGAAAAAAATTCAGGAATTTTTGTTTGCTTGTTTGTTTGTTTGAGACAAGGTTTCTCTGTAGCTTTGAAGCCTGTCCTGGAACTGGCTCTTGTAGACCAGGCTGGCTTGAACTAACAAAGATCCGCCTGCCTCTGCCTCCCAAATGCTGGGATTAAAGGTGTACGCCACCACAACCCTGCGTTTTTTTGTTTTTTGTCTATGTAGCTCAGAAAGTAGAATGTGTGGTTAGTATGTGAAACCCTGGTTCAGACCCCAGAAGAAAATAAAACCCAAACCAAATAAGACACCTCTAAAATTCAAAGCTTCTGTGTTTGGCTGGTAACACAATCTTACAGAAAGGAATTTCATATTATATTTAAGACAAGGTCTTCCCACTTTCTTCCCTTGAACTTCCTTAGGTTCCCACTCCTCAGCCCTTGCTTGAACTGTGTAGCCTAGGCTAGTTTTGAATTCTCAGCAATCCTCCTCCCTCAGCCTCCTGAATGCAAGAATTGCAGAAATGAGCCACCACACCTGGTTTTCACTTAGTTTTAAAAAAGCAGTAGTGTTGAATTAAGGAAGTGGCATGCATGAAGTCCTGGGTTCAATCCTCAACACCACACGGAGGAAATATTTTTGCAGTTTTGATCAGAGACCTTTATTGATATGTATTAGGAGAGAAACCACCTACCCTCCAAAAATTTTACATTATTTTGAACTCTTCTAGCAATCTACAGGTGGTGATATTAGTGTTCTGAGATTGTTACTGTAGTTAAGTTCTAAATAATAAGGTAATTATACTGATATCATTCAGAAGTCTCTGTAAGGGATAAGGGTGTATCATACATCAAAATAAAAATCTTGTGTTTGTGTCTGGGTGTGTAACATAAGGTATAACATCTGCCAGCATGAAGAAGCCCCTGGGTTTGATCTTTAGCACACAACTCAGTCCAATATTCTTGCATCTGTACTCCAAGTATTATTATTCATTTTGGAACTCGGTATCTATGTTTTTTGAAACAAGATCTTGCTATGTTGTCCATAGCATTGGCCTTGAGAACATCTCAACTCCTAGACTCAAGTAAAACTCCTACTTCAGCCTTTGAAGTAGCTGGTGTGTGTCACATACCCCCACAAGATGCTAATTTCGAACATTTGTATAAACAAGTACATGAGTTTTATATTTTTTCATTTCTTATTTTGTTTTGTTTTTGTTAAAGATCTGGGGATCAATGCTTCTGAACCCCCCTTTTCCCTTTTTTTAAATTTTTTTGGGGGGTTTTTTGAGTCGGGGTTTCTCTGTGTAACAGTCTTGACTGTGCTAGGATTAAAGGCATACACTACTTCCTTCCAGCTTCACTTATTGAGCCTAAAATAACCAAACTCACTAGAAATCTGGTTCCCTAATAAGTAAACTATTAGTATATGTAGATACTTACCAATTTTTCCTTCTCTTCTTTGGCTTTTTCCTTTGTTTCAACCAATTGCTGTTTCAGTTTTTCTATCTGTAGAAGACAAAATGCGAGAGTAAGGAGACACAAAATTGCTTTGTGTCCTATTTCTTTTCATAAGCTTTATTAATTTATGTAATATTAAAGACAGTAAGCCAGGAAAGACAGTGAAGAAGGGACAGGGATTTCCTCATATACTTAATCTGTTATTGACATTTCTGAGATCTAGCTACCATCAGAATTATGTGGATAATTTTTTTGTTGTTGTAAAATACACAACATTGGGCTGGAGAAATGACTCAGTGATTCAGAGTGTTTACTACTCTTGCAGAGGACCCAAGCATAATTCCTAGCGCCCACATGGCAGCTTACAACTGCTTATAACTCCAATACCAGGATCTGATATCTTCTGGCCTCCATACAGACTCCTACATGGATATGATGCTCAGGCACACACAGATACACATAAAAACCAAAACGTTGAATTTACTCTGGCAACCTCTTCTTTTTAAATATGGTTTTTCGAGATAGGATTCCACTGTATAGTGCTAGCTGTCCTGGATCTAACTGTGGGAGTAAATGCATGTGCCACCACCACCGGGCTCTGCCAACCATTTTTAAGCTCAGGTAAGTGGTGCTGAGCTTGTTCTTGTTGTTACCTAAAAGGTCTTTAGAATTTTTCATTTTGCAATTCTTCTTTTCCTCTCCTCTTTGCCTCTGGCAATCACATGGTACTTTGTTTCTTGAGTCTGAATCCCTTATATATTTCAGATGACTTGAATCATACAGCATTTGACCACATGTTACTGGTTTATATCATGTAACATAATGTCCCTGAGGTTTACTATACTGTAGCATGTTACATGGTTTTCTTAAGGCTATCCAATTGTCTATAAATATGTAAACCTTATTCTCTTTTTCTCTTTGGGGAGGAGTGATGGGGGTAGAGACAGGGTTTCGCTATGTATGCATGACTGACTGGAACTAGATATGTAGACTAGGCTAGCCACAAACACGGAGCTCTACCTGTTTCCCAAAAGTGCTGATTAAAATGTGTGCAGCCACGCCCAGCCTCACTTTATTTTCTCTATCCATCTATTTTTAATAGGTTTTTAAGTTGTCAGTTGTTTTTTCAAATTTTTTAAAATTATGTGTTGTGTCTGAATATGGCCACCTTTGTATGGGTGTCATTGTTGGTCAAGAAGCATCAGATATCCCTGAAGCTGGAGGTCTAGGCAGTTGTGAGCTGCCTGATGTGGGTGCTGGACATGAATTAGGTCCTCTGAAAGAATAGCACACACTCTTACCTGCTAAGCCATCACTCCAGTGGTATTTTTAAACTGCTTTCATCTCTGTTGATGTAGATAATGCTACAAGAAAGAAAGAAAAAGCTAATGATAGCAAAGCTATTCTGAAATAACAGCTTGCTTCAAGTGGAGTTAAGTGTAGATGTAAGTTTCTGTCCTGCAAGCCGCTCCCAAGTTAATCACACAGAGGCTTAATATGAATTATAAGTGCTCAGTCAACAGTTCAGGCTTAATAACTAACTCATACATAAATTAACCCATATTTCTTATCTACCCTCTGCCACATGGCTCATGGCTTATTACCTCATTTTCTACATGTTCTGCTTCTTCTGTGTCTTCTGGCATCTCCTTTGACCTCACCTTTTTTCATCCCAGCATCCTTAGTTTGGTTGTCCTACCTATACTTCCTTCCCGATAACCAGCCAATCAGCTTCTTATTAAACCAATCTGAGTGATGAGTCTTAACAGTGTACAAAAGGATTATTCTACAGCAGTTAAGGGCTAACTACAGTACCCTAACCATGTGATGAGATTTCAAGGTCTTACCATCTTTAAAAAAACAAAAACAAAAACAACCCAGCATTTGAAGGCAGAGGCAGATAGATGTCTGTAAGTTTGAGGACAGCCAGGGCTATATAGAAAGACTCTCAAACAAATAGAAAGCAAAACAAAACTTTAAAAAATATAACCATGTCACATAAACACAGAGGAAGGTTATGGGGTTCACAATTTTCTACCTACCTACCATATTATCTTTCTCCTGATCCTGCTTCTTCAAGTAGCTTAATACAGACATAGTGTCTTTTTCCAATTTATACTGCTGTTTCTTTAAGTCTTCATTATTTTTTGCCAGTCTTCGGGAAGTATCACGATACTCAATCCTAGAGAGTTCTGTGACTTCCAATCTGGCCTCCCAAAGAGAGGCATTGGCCTTGGCTCGCTCAACCACTTGGTCCTCTGCTTTCACTACTTTCCTACAGAAGATGACAGTGAGAATATGTAACTTTCTTTACCTTATTAACACCATTTCTCTTTTGTTGTGCTTGGCACTGCCTAGCACATAAAAGCGTCACCATTGGATGCACTAACAAGAAACACACATCCATTCGTGTTCATGTCAGAGAAGAGGAATGCTTTGGGGTATGACTTTAGAGGACTCGAACAACAAAGAGGAAATAAGCCAAATGCATTTCATAAAGCTCTATACCTTCTCATTTACTTCATTCTTCCATATTTCTTTATTTATTTTTGCTGTGCTGGGTATCTTAGACCTGATCTCAAGCATGCTAGGCAAATACTCTACAGTTCCACCTCCTAATCTTTTCTACTATTTCACTCAGTTGTGAACCTTGGCTCACTCTCCTCACTATGGTTACATTTCTACATGAGTATACATTTGTTTATATGTGTGTAGTCTCCACACCCACTCAACCCCTAGTTTTTGTTATTGTTTTTGTTTTGGCTAGTTCACGCACAAATGATCAAATTACTTGGACAAGTATTTTAAATATTTTACTTGCTGGTACCACAGTAAACCAGGTTTTAAGGGAAAACACACACCATAATCATTTATGCTGAGAGGAAAAAGAAATTTGAGTAAGTAGGGATGAAGACTGGTAGCAGCAGAACAAATATCATATATTAGGTTTGATCCCCAGAACCATGAAAAACAATGAGAGGTGGATTCCAAGCTTTAAGTGATAAAAGGTGAGGTTCCTCTAAATAAATATTGCACTAGCATTAACAAAACACTACCCTATGATAGGCACTAGTTACATAAATAATGCATAAAAAGTTTCACCTATATTTGAATTGTAAATATATTTGAATTCTAAATAACTCCCGAAAGATGTAAGTAGATCTTTCCTACTTACAGTGTCGCCTTCCATAGCCTCTCAACTGCTGATTCTTTACTCCTTTTGCACATCTACCTTTTGTTCTCTTCGAATTCAGGCCAGCTCCATTCCTAATTCTCCAGTCTATCCCTTTCCAGTGTGACTTAGACACTAGCAATAGAATGCCTTTCTACAGCCTCCAGCTGGTACCAGACAGTATCAAGAATTGATGCAAGCAATTAGCTGTCCCTAAGAAAAGGACCACGAAGTTACTGGAGAAACAAAGGAGGGTTTCTCAATGAGCCATGGAATATTCAAGGAATACAAAGTATGCTATTGTTCCTCCTTCTTCACATGTGCTCTGAAGAGGAAGAGCCAAAAATATAAAACATGGCTGTGAGGAGCAGGAATGCGATAAGCTCTCGCATTTTTAGAATGTTCTAGACTGAGAGGTTATACTTTGTTTTCTCAATCACCTTGTAGAATATATGTTAGGATGTCAGGGATGTGGATCTGTGGTAGAACACTTGCCTATCAGGAGAAGGCCTGAGTTTGATCCTTGGAATAGGGGTAGGGAGTCTACAAATTAGCCTATCATTTTACACAGGAATAAATAGAAAACATGATGGTAGTGGTTTAACTGTGGATGGTGGGATGACAGGTGATTTTCTCTTTCTCCTTTAGTACTTCTCAAATCTCCCAAGTTTTCTGTACTGAGTATGAGCTTCCTCTAAGTTAGTCTACTGGAGGTGAAACCTAGGACCCTATAGAAGTACTCTATCACTGAGCTACACTCACAGACCAAACAAGTTACCTTCTTGGTTTTTCTTTTTTCTTTCTTTTTTAAAGACAAGATTTTCCTATGTAGCCCCAGATGCCCTAGAATTTGTGGTCTTTCTCCCTCAGCCTCCAGAACAATGTGTACGTTGACTGAACCTATCTCCAAAGAATTCACTTGATAATCACAAGTTTAAGGGATTCCTTTGCGGATCCCACATACGGTAGTGTTGAATTCCATGTGTGCCTCCAAAGTCTTTAGGAACTACCGGGGTAGCCCACTAGGTCTATTTAGGTCTATTGACATTCTAGCGGCAACTCGTGGCACGTAGAGCAGTACCCTTGGAGGTGGGGGATCTGACCAATCTGGTCAAATCCTTTTGCGTTCTCCCTTTGATCCAAAAGGATTCCTGAAAGGCCCAAGGAACCACTTTAACAACTCAGACTAGAGCCAGAATGGAGTGTACCAATTCATATCAGTCTCCAAAAGGAGCTCTCTCAAGATGCGAGGGCCAAGTTGGACAGCGCAAGAGCTGTCCTCAAAAGCCGCGGCCCTAGATTCAAACAGCCCCGAGGAAAAGGGGGGATCTGCGTCGCCGCCGCGCTTACTTTTCTTTTTCTTTGCCTTTGTTCTTGCCTTTCCTCTTGTCCTTTGCCGGCATTTTGAATTCTCCAGGAGTCTCACCACCGTGGTCTCCTGGTGGCCGCCACCCGGGCCGACTCGGTCTCTAAGGAAACCACCACGCCGAAGGGCTAACGTCCTCCGTGCCGTTGAGGGCACGCGGAGGGCGCACGCGCGTGACGTGAGCGCGCCTAGGGGCGGGGCGGAGAGCGCTCCGAGGAGGCTGGCGTCCGCGCCTGGGCGGCGCGCGCGGTGAGTGTGCACGAGCCCCAGCGGCGTTCCCGGGATTGGGGCCGGGAGGGAGGCCGCGAGGCTGGGAAGGGCTGGAGCGGGGCAGCGGGACGCGGGGTCGCGGCGTCCTAGCCCCGAGAACCTGGCCTCACACCTCACGAGGCTCACTTCCCAGCGGCTCTCCGACCGCCACGCGCGCATCCGAGCGGCGCCGGTGGGGCTTGAAGCGCTTCAGGTCGGGCCGGCGGCTCCTCCACGTCCCCGGCGCGGCCACCGCAGCGGTCCTGCCCGCGTCCCTGCTACTGCCGCCGCGGCTCCCGCTCTGCCCGGCTCATGCTTACCTCTCCTCCATCCTGGCTACGGGCTCCGGAGAGGACTGCGCACCCGGGGACGCCCCAGGCCAAACGCTTTCAGGGAGGCAGTTGACTTTTCCCAGGGCGGTGGCTGGGAAAAGGCTGTCAGCCTTCGCGGGTCTACGCGCTCGGCCGCTCTGAAGCCGGCTCCCTACCGCGAGCTGCCTGACAACGAGGGTCTTCCGCCCCCGTGTCTGCGGTGGCAGGTGCTTGGCTCCAGCCGACCCTCCGGTTCCTGTTAGCTAATATCGCCCTCATCCTCTAGTGATCACAGTCTAGTCCCTTTGCTGCAAGTTGCATAAAGTTGCAAGCGCTTGCCTCGTATCCCGGGAAAAGGAGTACTCCAGTATTCTAGTTTGTTCAGAGGAGGAGCCCTGTGATTATGCCTTCATTCAGTGAGAGCGAGTGAGTCATTACGGAAGACAGGTATTGTGGCTGCCAAGTCAGTAGTTAGACTTGTGAGTGAAAGCCCTGTTTTGCATTATCCTCCGTTTCAAATTACAGTTAGCAGTTATTTGAAACATGATTGTTAGACACCCCCCCCACACACACACATACACATACTCCTTTAGGGAGAACTTGATTACTATGCTCTTAACTATAAGGTGAAGTCCCGCCCTGCCTCATTCCTGGGGGCGTGGCTTATGTAGCTTGTAAATTTTGCGTTTAGCGGCATGTTATTGATTCGGTAAAGGACCTTAAAACCGTTTGAACCATCTTCTAACATAGTTATGGAATGTTTTGACTGTTTCTGGTGCATTCTCTCCTCTGTGTGTGACACGCAATAGACCCACGAGCTTCTCATTACTTCTGAGAAGCAATCTATAAAGCGCCCTATTGATAACAAGCGGAAGGGAGTAGGGCATCTTCTGTCATATAGTGTATATTTAAACTTCATTACAAAAATTGATTGTAAATAAAATCCAGTCCCAAATTTACCATTTGAACATAGGCCTACTGATAAACTCATACTCAAAAAATTTTGACTTCAGTAAGATAGCTTCTTCGTTGGGTTTTTTTTTTAATCTTTATTTTATGTATATGAGTGCTCTGCTCGCAGTTGTATGTTTGTGTGCCAGGTGCTTACAGTGCCCCTAGGGGCCAGAAGAGAATATTGGAATTGGAATTACAGATGGTGGTGAGCTAGCTAACATGTGGATGCTGGGACTCAAACTTGGGTCCTCTGGAAGAGCATCCAGTACTCTAATCTCAGAACTATCTCTCCAGACCCACTCCACCCATTTTTGATACAGGGTTTCAGTATATGTATTTGCCTTGGCCTAGTACTCGCAAAGATCTGCTTTCCTTTGCCTCCTTGTGCTGGAATTAATGATGTGGACCACGATAGCTGGCAAGATTGCTTCTTAATTATATGCATAGTACTTTATTTTAATCTTTTTTTTTAAGGCAGTGTCACACATTTAGCTCTGACTGACCTGGAACTTACCATGTAGACCAGGCTAGCCTTGAACTCAGAGATCTGCCTGCCTCTGCCTCCAGGGTGCTGGCTGACTATGCATTGTGCTTTAAAATACTTTATATTTTATTGTATTTTATCAAGCATAAAATAATCTATTTTTTGAGATTAAAATAAAATTATAGCATTTCACCCTTTTTTATTTTTATTTTATTTTATTTTTTTGTTTTGTTCTTTGAGACAGGGTTTCTCTGTAGCTTTTTGAGCCTGTCCTGGAACTAGCTCTTGTAGATCAGGCTGGTCTCGAACTGATCCGCCTGCCTCTGCCTCCCAAGTACTGGGATTAAAGGCATGTGCCACCATGGCCCGGCGCATTTCACCCTTTTATACCTGTTTTATAAATTTATTTTTATAGATTAAACTATATGACATGAATATATATCATTTTTTTCAAGACCTACCTAAAGTTATTGGTATTTCACAACTCTACTCAAAAACTGCTTTTTAAAATATAGTATCCATTTCCCCCTTCCCTTTCTTCCATCCAGCTGCAATCAGTCCCATGTATTCCCCCTTACTCTGTACTCTCTCCCTCCCTCTGTCTTTCATAGCTTCTTTTTCTTTAACTGCTGGTACATATATAGTTTTATTTTTATATGTGTGTGCATATATATTCCTAAATAAATAAGTACAACCTGCTCAGTCCATATTATGTTACTTACATGTGTATGGTTTCAGGGCTATCTAAACAAGACCTGAGCGAGATAACACCAATAGACTTGCTAACATGGCAGGGGAAATCTTCCAAGGCTCCAACCCTACACAACTACAGGCAACTAAGGAATGCTGATAGTGGGAGACATAGTCTTCCCCAGGGAAGAACCTCCCTCCCAATTAGTTTTTCAGTACCAGGTGGTCCACCATGAATGTATATTAAAAAAAATTTTTAGAGCTGTCCGGTGGTGGCACACATCTTTATTCCCAACACCCAGGAGGCAGAGGCAGGAGAATCTCTGTGAGTTCAAGGCCAGCCTGGTCTACAGAGTGAGTTCCAGGACAGCCAGAGCTACACAAAGAAACACTGCCTCAAAAAGAAATTTTTAAATTTTCTCTCTGTGTGTGTGTATTGTGTAAATATGATGTGTGGGGGCAGCTGAGTGTGTATATGAATATGATGTGTGCTTGGAATCTGTTCTTTTCCTTCCTGAGTCCTAGAAGTTGAACTCGGGTCATAAGGTGTGCATGGCAAGTACTCTTATTCACTGAGCCATCTTGCCAGCACTTTGACACTAATCATAGGAGAAATGCCAAGATACTCTATTCTGGTAGAAGTAGTTTTAGAGACTACAGTGTTCTGAGCCTCTGCATTCTTCACCAAAGAACTGGATACTGTTATTTAGTCATCTATGGACAGGAAGTAACTGAGAGTAAAGAGTGTGTTGTGTGTGCTGGGGGGGGGGGGGGTTCCTGTTCAGAAGCTTACCTGTTTTCCATTTCCTTCTGGAATTGCTGGCTAGTAGCTTTACTGTTAAGTTTCATGAATTTGCTTTGTTTCATTGTTGGGACCATTGAATGCTTTTAAGACATAGTCATTTAGTATTTTGTTGACTTGGACTTGTTGAATGCTTTTAAGACATAGTCATTTAGTATTTTGTTGACTTGGACTTGTTGAATGCTTTTAAGACATAGTCATTTAG
This sequence comes from Ondatra zibethicus, assembly GCA_004026605.1. NCBI lineage: Eukaryota > Metazoa > Chordata > Mammalia > Rodentia > Cricetidae > Ondatra > Ondatra zibethicus. The sequence continues at coordinate 16,045 of PVIU01004308.1, forward strand.
TATTTTGTTGACTTGGCCTTGTTGACATTTTATGCTCAGTTTTATGCTCTGGTTGACACAGAAATGAAGAGGACCTTGGCTGAATGTTCTAGCAGAGGGGATCATTATGACCCTGGTAAGTAGAGCATCCAGACACAGGTACGATCTCTGCTAGCTTGAAGCTGAATATGCACCTCAGATGCTTCTGCCTCTGGGTGGGAGTTGTTTGCTTTATGTCATTCTTGAATTTGACCACCTTTTGCCAAAGGTAGATTTTTTTTCTTTACTCATTGATTATATTATTATCAGGTGGGAGTTCAATTCAGGACTATTTTGTATCAAAATTAATATTATGCCTAATCTTTTCTCCAGATGTTTTCAAAACTGTTTAATCATTAGTTAACTGTGACTTTACTGAGTTTTATTTACTTCAGAGATAAAGTTTTATACTGAAAAACAGCCATTACTTTTGTTTTCATGCATCTTGTAAAAGCCCAGATCCGCCAAGTCACCCAAAACCAACAAGGAGACCGAGTCCTGTATGTAAAACCAAAGAGCCTTTATTTTATACAAGTTTGCAAACTTGGTCTCTCCATGTGTCCAACGTATTGGAATAATCAGAGAGCCCTGAGCTCTCTTAGAGTTGTGTTTTTATAGTAGTAAAGGTGGGGGTGAGGGGTTTCTAAGGTTCAGGACCCCTGATTGGCTGACATTTGTCTAGGGGTGTCTTGGTGGTGCTGTCTATAACAGTTGGAACCTTAGGAATTTCCGTTGGATGGTCTGTTCTTTTTTTTTTTTTTTGGATGGTCTGTTCTTGTGTGGTGCTTGCATAATCTCAGTTTGTGGTCCTTCTGGCAACCAGGTATTGTTTTAGGGTAAACTACTGAGACTCAGGTCTCCATTAAACTTATCGATGGCTGAGTCCTACTCTGGAAGGTGATAATAGTTGGAAGTTAAGAACTTCCTTTGGGTGCTCTGTTTCTGTTAAGCTTTTCATGGCTGGCTGAGTCCTACAGGTAAATATGTCATTATACAAAGTATATCTAAAGAGGCTGATCAGTGTTTCTGAATATTGTAGAAATGAGTTACCTTTATCCTACTTTTTTAATCACATGGAATTGGTTTTCTCCTTTTATTGTGGGTTCTGTGGATGGAACTCAGGTCTATGTACATATAAAATTCTATTAAATGGACATTATTTTGTGTGTGATTAGTTCAAATCCCTACAGGAGCACAATAAGGAATCCTGGAGGATCAAGATTTATTTTTCCAATTAGATTGATTTAAATTTACTATTTAATTTGTATATAAGATGTATTGGGGCTGGGATGTAACTTAATTGGCAGAGTACTTTCCTACCATACTTTAATCCCTGGGTTTGCTCTCCAGTACTGTATATACTGGGTGTAGCAACACATGCCTATAGTCCCAGAATTTAGAAAGTAGAAGCAGGAAATCAGAAATTCAGGGTCATCCTTAGCTACAAGGATAATGGCCAACCTAAGCTACATGAGACCTTGTCTCAAACATATTGTATTCTTATAGATGATTATTAACTAATTGTTAGTTCTTTCCAAAATATTGTGTTTTTATTAATTATTTCTCCCAACACAACGATTAGCTTTAACTAAAAGTCAATTCTTTTTTTTTTTTTTTTTGGTTTTTTGAGACAGGGTTTCCCTGTATAACAGTCCTAGCTGTCATGGAACTAGCTCTTGTAGACCAGGCTGGCCTCGAACTCACAGGGATTCATCTGATTCTGACTCCCGAGTGCTGGGATTAAAGGCGTGTGCTACCACGGCCCGGCTAAAAGTCAGTTCTTTAAGAAAAGTATCCCTGGATGGGTGTGGTAGTGCATATCTTTACTCTCAATGCTAGGGAGGCAGAGGCAGGTGGATCTTTGTGAGTTCAAGTTCAGCCTGGTCAATACAGTGAGTTCAATCTAACCATGGCGACATAGTGAGGGAGTGGAGGTTAGGGAGGAAGAAGGAAAAAAAAGCAGGAAGGAAGAGAAAGACTCAAGTTTTAGGGTAACATGTGACAGATACTTCAGATACTCATCCATTTAGGAAATATTGCCTGACATGGTGCTCATAGTTGTAATACTAGTGCTGGGGAGGCTGAACAGGAAGGTTCCATGAGACCTTGTCTCAAAAACAAAACAAAAAAACTCTCAAGTGTTTAATGAGGACAAAGTACATTCCAAACTCCTATTAGACTGAGGGACACTTGGGAACAAGAGAGAGTCCTTACTATAAAGGTGTACAAACACAAACACACAACACAAATAAATAAATAAATAATACGACCTTTAAAACCATAACTAAGGGCTAGAGAGATGGCTCAGTGGTTAAGAGCATTGCCTGCTCTTCCAAAGGTCCTGAGTTCAATTCTCAGCAACCACATGGTGGCTCACAACCATCTGTAATGAGGTCTGGTGCCCTCTTCTGGCCTGCAAACATACACACAGACAGAATATTGTATACATAATAAATAAATAAATATTTTAAAAAAAACATAACTAAGAGGGACTGGAGAGATGACTCAGCAGTTAAGGGCACTGACTGCTCTTCCAGAGGACCCTGGTTCAATTTCCAGCATCCACATCTCACAACTGTCTGTAACTCCAGTTCCAGGGGACCTGACACCCTCACACAGACACACACACAGGCAAAACACCAATGCACACAAAATAAAAATAAATAAAATTTTAAAATATAACTAAGGAGCCTCAGGGTTTTGGTGTTTGGTGTGTGTGTGTGTGTCTGAGTGTGTTTGAGACAAGGTCTTACTATGCCCAGTTTTCCTCAAAGTCAATATGTAGCCCAGGCAACCTTGAAGTTTTGGTTCTCCTGTTTCAGCCTCCCAAATGCTAAGATTACAGCCACGTGCTGTCACACCCAGTTGCCCGGTTGTTAAAATGACCTGAGAAGCACTGGAGGACAACAGTGGGTTCTTGTCAGGAAGTAGGCAAAGCATTTGGGAAAGATAGCCTGGGGACTCAAAGTAAAGGACGCAGAAGTTACAGTGTCACACTAGCATTTAGGAGGTGGAGGTAGGAAGAGACAGTTTAGGATTATCTTCAGTTACATATTAAAGTGAAAAATGCGGGGCTGGAGAGATGGCTCAGCGGTTAAGAGCATTGCCTGCTCTTCCAAAGGTCCTAAGTTCAATTCCCAGCAACCACATGGTGCCTCACAACCATCTGTAATGAGGTCTGGCGCCATCTTCTGGCCTGCAGGCATACACACAGATAGACTATTGTATAAATAATAAATAAATATTTTAAAAAAAAAGTGAAAAATGAAGACAGCCTAGGTTACTTGAGACTCTGTGAAAAAAATCCACGTTATAGAGAGGCCTACCTCCTATATGTCATCTTCTACCTCCATACTCAGAAGTGATATGCACACATATCCCCCCTCCACATGGGTACACAAAATACCACTGATAGAAATAGTCTAAACCAGGTGCACACACCTGTAATCCCAGTGTTTAGGACGTAGAGGAGGGCAAATCTATGAGTTCAAGGCCAGCCTGGTCTATGGAGAGAGACCTTGTCTCAAATAAATAATAAAAATTGCTGAAAAGAGGAAACAAAAGAACTTAGAATGTCAGAAGATTGTCTTTGATCCTGCATAATAGAGTTAACAACTTGTGACTTGAAGGCTAGACTGTCTATAAATATGTTTGCTTCAACTTATATTATCAGGTTGATTGGTTGGTGAGTGGGTTGGTGGGGGAACAATGATATTTTTAGATTTTAAGGGGAATTAATTAGCTGTCACCATTTATAAACCAGCAAGTTTTATAAATCTGCGCTTTTAGCCTATCATTTAAAAAAATCACATTTATTGGCTGAAAGACAGTTAAGGAAATGTTCAACATCCTTAGTCATCAGAGAAATGCAAATCAAAACAACTCTGAGATTCCATCTTACACCTGTAAGAATGGCCAAGATCAAAACACTGATGACAACTTATGCTGGATAGGTTCTGGGGAAAAGGGAACACTTCTGCATTGCTGGTGGGAATGCAAGCTGGTACAACCCTTATGGATGTCAGTGTGGAGATTTCTCAGAAAATTAGGAAACAACCTTCCTCAAGACCCAGTAATACCACTTTTGGGTATATATCCCAAAGATGCTTAATCGTGCCACAAGGACATGTGCTCAACTATGTTCATAGCAGCTTTATTTGTCATAGCCAGAAATTGGAAACAACCTAAATGCCCCTCGATCGAAGAATGGATAAGAAAAATGTGGTACATTTACACAATGGAGTACTACATAGCAGAAAAAAATAACGACAGCCTGAATTTTGCAGGAAAATGGATGGAACTAGAAAGCATTATTTTGAGTGAAGTAACCCAGATACAGAAAGACAATTATCACATGTACTCACTCATAGGTGGTTTTTAAACATAAGGCAAAGAAAACCAGCTTACAAACCACAATCCCAGAGAATTTAGACAGCAATACGGACACTAAGAGAGACCTATATAGATCTAATCTACGTGGGAAGTAGAAAGTATATAAAAAGACAAGATCTCCTGAATAAATTGGGAGGATAGGGACCTTGGGGGAGGGTTGAAGGAGGGAGGGGTGTGGCAGGGAGGGGAGCAGAGAAAAATGTAGAGCTCAATAAATATCATGGGGAAAAATAAAAAAAATTATGTTATTCAAATTCAGTGTCAATAAAGCTGCACTCATTTGCAAAAAAAAAATCACATTTATTTAGGAGGGGTGGTGGGTGTGAGGGTCTGTGTTCCATGATGTGGGTGTGGCAGTCAGGAAATTACCTGGGGAGTCAGTTCTCTCATTCTACCACGTGGGGCCAGGTTGGACTCAGGTTGTTGGGCTTGGCAGCGCGCACTAAAGTGAGCCATCACTGTAGGCCTAGCTTATCTTCACAATCGGATGGGGCCTGCTGGTCAGTGGTGGTGCACGCCTTATCACAGCACTTGGGAGTCAGAAGCAGGTGGATCTCTGTGAGTTCAAGAAACCTGTCTTGAAACCCCCCCAAAAAAAGGAGGGGCTGGAAAGATGGCTCAGTGGTTAAGAGCACTGACTGCTCCTCCAGAGGACCCGGGTTCAATTCCCAGCACCCACATGGCAGCTCACAACTGTCTGAAGATCCAGTTGCAGGGGATCTGACACCTTCACACCAATGCACATAAAATAAAGTTAAATAAACCATAAAGAATATTAAAAAAAAAGAATACGTAGTAAAAAAAAAGAAAGAAAGAAAGTGAGAACAGCTAAACAACTAAAAACCCCTTCTAGTGAATGTGTGCCCTCCCATATGCCACAGGTACTGTTACTTTACTTTTTTTTTTTTCTCTTTTTCGAGATAGGGTTTCTCTGTGTAACAGCCTTGGCTGTCCTAGAACTCACTCTGTAGACCAAGCTGGCCTTGAGCTCACAGAGATCCACTGCCTCTGTCTCCGAGTGCTGGTTTAAAGGCACATGCCACCACCACCCAGCTTGCAATTTAATTTTTAATTATCTGTGGGGTGTGTGTGTCTGTCTGTCTCTCTATCTGTAGATATATACACATGAGTGCAGGTTCCTGAGGAGGCTAGGGATGTCGGATTCCTTGGAATTGGAGTTACAGGTAATTGTGAACCTCTGGGAAATGAATTCAAACTTGGTTCCTCTGCAAGAACTACAAAGACTCTTTAATTTCTGAGGCATCTCTCCAGTTCTTAAGGGTTTGTTTGTTTGCTTTTAAGGAAATCCTACTACATCCTAGGATTATAAAGGATGCTAGGAGAAGTGTTTATAGTCAACAAAGTATAAGAAAATCTCCTTTGAGGCCTGGGAAGATGGCTCAAGTATGTGAGGTTCCAACTTGGTTCTTACTGTGCCAGCATCAGGACCTGAGTTTGGATCCCCAGTACCCACACAAGAAGCCAGGCATGGAAGCAATACCTCTAACCTCATGTACTGGGAAGCAGAGACAGGTATATCCCAGGGACTTACTGGAAGTCGTTCTAGTGAAAGACCTTGTCTCAGTAAAGTGGAAAGAATCACTCTCTGGTTCCACCTGCACACACACATACAGTACACATACACATGTGTACTGTGGTGCATATGTTCCCACAATCAAGTTTAGAACTGGAGCTTTAGTAATTACTCTTTTGCAGGGATGCATAGTGAGACCCTATCTCCAAAAAAGTTACTGAGTCCTATATATAATGTCTTCCTGTATGCTCCTGCTTGTGAGAGAGTTTAATTTATAAGTGATGTACAATAATAAATGATAAAATAGGATGAATATAACTATGCTTGATAAAAAGATATTTGAAACTTATAAATTGTTCATTTTTACAATTTTCCACTTAAGTGTTTTTCAACCACAATCAGCTGTGGATAACTGAAACTTTGCTAAGCAAAACTGGGTAAAGGGGGTTGCTGTAAATGCCTCCCACAGTCAATACTTGTTTATGAGGTAGAGATAGCTTATCACCTCGTGTTTTTACTATATTTGTTTATTGGGCAGTTTAAACCCCTCTCCGATTAATGATGTATTCTTATCTAAAAGACTGATTCTTCACGCATGGCTAAGAAAACACCTTGTGATTGTGAAGAGGAGGGTGCAATAGCAACAGCTGTCTCCTCTGGAAGGTAATTATTGTAGCCCACTCAGTCAAGCTTAAAGCAATGGAGAATGAAGGCTTGCACTGTCAGATGCATTTTGAAATAGCACCTGCATGGTTTCATTGTACAGAGTGGCCCTTATAGACACGAGTGGCCTGAAACTCTAACGCCGTTCTCACGGAAACATACTACAGAAGGAAGGAATCTGCATATAAGAAAGAGTTTTATATCTGTTGTCACTACCAGTGCATCAATTCTAATCCTTTAATGGGAGTTATGGTATTTGATTTGAAGACTGTAGGACCTTAAAGAATTTATGACTCACTACCCTCCTGATGGGAATCCACCCTGACTAGCATGGTGAGATTTTGGCCGAGACTTTGAGGCAAAGAGCCTTCCCTCCTTTTCCCCCCACCCCCAGTGTGAGCTGAATCACCCCACTGGGAGAGTTTTACTATTTGAGCATGCTCTGTTTCCATGCACACAGTTTTAGTGGACTTTAATAAAAATTGATTTTTCATTAAGCCTTTATTAGTTTTATCGATGTTTCAAATGACATGTGGTTAGGTCTTTCTGTGATTTTCAAAGCTGTGCTGGTAGTCAGTAGTACCACTTTCTACCAATACCTCTTTTCTTTTTTTTTGACAACCTGAGGTTTGATCTACCAATACCTCTTTAGTACCTTATCAATCTACTGCTCTGTGGTTAGAAACATTTTTATGAGTGCAGTGTAAAGTAAGTTCCTTTTATGTTTGTGTTTTTACTCTGAGTATTTATTTTTAGTAGATTGTTAATTACTTACTGGTGGAAATAGTGGCTTACTTATTTTCCTCTTTCTCTTTCAGAAATGTATCTCATTTTTATTTGAAATTTTTAATTAGATTTTTGCTTATAGAAATGAGCAGAATATTGTGTGAAGTGTAATTTTTAAAATTTGATTCTTATATGATGAGACTATTAACAAATAGATTTAAGGTTTTTTTTAAAAACAGTATTAAATTTTTACTAATTTTCTCCTATCAGTTTTTTTTTTTTTTTTTTTTTGAGACAGGCTCTCACCATCTAAATCTGGGACTCGTTAGGTAGACCAGGATGGCCTGATTGGGTACTCCCTTTCTCCACTACATGTTCCCTTAGCGCATTTCCGGTACATTTGTGTGTGTCTAAGGCCCTACATTTGACTTTGAAAACCTAAAAGGTGTTATGTATGCCTATCGTCTTCAGATATTGAGGTCCCAGATGAGTCACTGCTGAACTCTCCCACACTCACCTTTGAGACCTACCTCCCTTTGCTTGGTGTGGCTTTGGCCATTTCTAGTCCTGTAGTTAAGTTCACTGTTCAAACCTGTTATCCGAGTTACATTTTAAACTTGCCCTATGCTTAATGTTTAACCTTGTTAAAGACAGCTTTGCTGTGGGCACAGATGGATTGGCAATAGGCTGGTTTACATGTCACTGTTTTCAGGACTTCAGATGGACTTCTCTAGTCTCTTATCCTATTGAAATTTCAATTGTTGCTAAATGCTGCCATTTTATCCAAGCTAATCTATATTGCTGTTTGCTTAGGGAGGGAATAGAAAGACCTAAATAATTACCTCAGAGTGTTACTGTGGAACCATACAAGATAAATAAGCCTACTGCTTTAAAACTCTGAGTTAGGGCCTCCAGAACTATCCTTCCTCACATTTGGCCTCTATTCTGGAACACCTGTATTTTCTAGGCGTACTTGAGATTCTCAGAAGTTCTCTTCAAGTCAATGCCTTCTTCTGACTCAGGATCTACCTTGGCCTCTCATTCTTTAAGCCTCCCACTCATCACCTTCCCCTCTTCTCCCTGCACCCTGCACACATTTCTGCCAGAGTACTTATCCCAACACATTGTAGCCATTAGTTTACCCATCTGATGTTTTTTTTTAGTAAGTCTCCCCACTAAAACCGATGTCCTTTATGGATCTAGACTCTAGCCTGATGCTGATATGTTAGGCACTTAGTTGGAAAACAACTGCCCGGCTTTCTAGAGACCACCCCAGGAATGGAAATTATCATTAACTTGTCCACCGTTTATCTAATGTAAAAACAACTCAAAGGCTGGAGAGATGGCTTAACACAGAGGTTAAGAGCACTTGTTGCTCTTGTAGAGAATCCAGGTTTGGATCCCAGCACCCATTTGGTAGCTTATGACTATCTGGAACTCCAGTTTCAGGGCACACAACGCCACCTTCTGGCCTTTCTGGGCACTCACAAACACAGTGCAGACCCAGCAAGGCCAGCACATACACATAAGTAAAAAAATAAAATTCAAGGATTTATTTTCTTTTTATTTGTTTGTTTTATTATTTGAGACAAGATAGATCTTATTACTTAGCTCATGGTGGCCTTGAACTCTTTCTCTTTTTTTTGGTTTTTCGAGACAGGGTTTCTCTGTGTTGCTTTGGAGACTGTCCAGGAACTAGCTTTTGTAAACCAGGCTGGCCTCGAAGTCACAGAGATCCACCTGCTTCTGCCTCCTTAGTGCTGGGATTAAAGGCGTGCACCACCACTGCCCAGCTGACCTTGAACTCCTTTGTCCCCAGGTGATTTCAGACTTGTAATCTTCATATCTCAACCTCTCAGGTGCTCGAGTTACAGCCCTGTGCTACCAAGCCCCACTAGAATTCACTTTTTTGTTTTGTTTTGGTTTTGTGTTTCAAGACAGGGTTTCTCTGTACAACAGCCCTAGCTGTCCTGGAACTAGCTCTGTAGACCAGGCTGGCCTTGAACCGCCTGCTTCTGCCTCCCAAGTGCTGGGATTAAAGGCACGTGCCACTACCACCCAGTTAGAATTCAGTTCTTAAGAAACTTCTGCCCTATCGGGCAGTGGTAATACACACCTTTAACCTCAGCATTCAAGAGGCAGAGACAGATAGATCTCTGAGTTTGAGACCAGCCTGGTCTACAAAGTGACTTCCAGGACCACCGGAGCTACACAGAGAAACTCTGTCTCAAAACACCATCCATCCCCCACCCCCAAAAAAGAAACTCTGCCCTGGGAACAATAATTCTGTTGGTTGACATTTAGCAATTATAGAAGTAAATGCACACAAAAGGTGGAGAAAGGAAGAATGAAAGATAAATGATAAAAGATAAAAGAGAATGAGTTGGCAAAAATCTACACAGTTGCAAACTAGCACAGGGTGACTCATGTGTGAAGCAAGGCTTGTTTCAGAAGGGCTCGACAAGGAGCAAAGAGCAAAGGCAATCCACAGTGAGCGCAAGCACTCCTAGCAAACAGGCAGACAGGATCTGGTGAGTACCTCATGGGCTGGGAGCCTGTTGCATTGTGGTCTCCCATAGTCTAGAGGGCATGGAAGATGAGGAAGAAGCAAACTGTGAAGCTCCTGGGAGGCTGGCAGGAGGGCTAGTGTTTACTCTGGTTATAAAGAAACAGTGATAGGCTCAGGAGGTGAAGGCAGCAGGATCTGAGTTAGAAGCCAGCCTGAGCCACAGAGGGAGACTTCAGAAAACAAACCAACCGAAAGCTACTTTTGAAAAGGCAGTAACAGAGATGGGCACACATTACCTGGTACCAAAGACAGAGAGCAGCTGAGGGGCCTGTGTCGGGGATAAGAGAATGAGCAAGAGATTCCAGGAGAAAACAATTCTGAAGAGAGTGGATTTAAAATACTGTATTCTTCCCAGTCTTCAAAAAGGAAACAACTGTCTACATTATTTTGAGTAGCATACAAAACTCATTTGGACAAAATGAAACCTCTGTATAATCTACACATTTGGAAAAATAGTCTGTCCTTGGCAGCTTGGGATCAAGTTCTCGGTGTGGGGAGATTAATTCTTTGGAAAGAAGTCAAGCTCCTATGTCTGAGCTATTAGGTCTGCTTTGATCCCTTCAGGGTGTTTATCCAGCACCTACAGCATATTATCACTGTTCTAGCCATAAACACATCAGAAGCAAAACTCAAAAATCCCTGTAGATGGAGGAACATGGAGGATAGAAGTAGAGAAAGGAGGAACATGGAAATAGAGTAGACTGGGAGTTGGGAAAGAGTGAGCTGAGTTGCAATTTTCAAAAAGGAAGGCAGGAAGGATTTCACTGAGAAAATGGCATGTGAGTAAAGACTGAAAAAGTGAGCGAGCCGTGCAAGCAGGTCTTGTGAAACACAGTGCCTCTGTCAACTCCACAGCGAAAGCCCTTCTAATACCATGTCAAGATAAGCAGTCTTAAAGGGAAGGAGATTGCCAGCTGTGTAGAAGCCAGGTGCTGAGGGCAAAGGGAATCGCATGTAGTCTTGCTTTCTTGTAAACTCTTTGCTTGACCTTCTCACACAGGTATGACTCTGCAGTTTCTAGCTCCATGAAAACAGATACTTAGTGTGTGTTTCCCCATTTTTAATCTCTTCTGGAAGAAAACAGATGTCTGCTCAATGAATGTTTGCTGGAGAGGTTTATGGAAACTATGGTAATGCAGACAATCTGAGTGACCCCAGAAGGAGTTTAGTGACAGATTGAGAAAGCCGATGAACAAAGTCTAAAGCAGCTGGGCATGGTGATGCATTCCGCTAATTATAGCACTGAGAGGCAGAAGCAGGATGATCTCTATGAGTTCAAGCCCAGCCAAGACTACATTAAAAAAAAACTTGTCTCAAAACACAAGAATATCTAAAATAGTATTTCTGCTTTCAGCTATTTAAGTTGACCTTCATGAGCTGCCCACTTGCTGTAAAAGAAGAGCCAGCGAAGGCAGTGCTGTAAGAAGTGAGTACAGGTCGGCCGGGCATCTGCCCTTTCTGTGACTGCTTTCCTGGGATGGAGTTTCCTTTGTTTGGGATTCTGAAAGATTAGCAATTCTCATTGGTTTTTTCCCCCTAAATAATAGCTTTCATTCTTAGCCATAGGATAGAAGTTGAGCCTTGGTGCTCAAGTAGCTTTTCAAACTGCCATTGCAGTACGTTCGTATAACTACAGTTCCTTTAAATATTTTTTAATATTTATTTATTATGAACACAATATTCTGTCTGCGTGTATGTCTGCAAGCCAGAAGGGGGCACCAGACCTCATTACAGATGGTTGTGAGCCACCATGTGGTTGCTGGGAATTGAACTCAGGACCTTTGGAAGAGCAGGCAATGCCCTTAACCTCTGAGCCATCTCTCCAGCCCCCCTTTAAATATTTTTAAACTACAAGTTTAAACTTTCATTTGCTTAACTTTATGTAATATGTTGTTTCTGGGGAGAGAAATGTTTTGGCTAAACAAACCCCAGACGGTTAACAAAGGAGAATAATTAAGAACCCCTAATCTGTATACTCCGTATATACCAAGTATTCTATTAGGGATTAAAAGCCTGGGAAATAGGCTTTGGTTTCAGATCTTGTGAATTAACCAGTAGTATTGACTTAACACAAAAGTTCAGAAACAGAACTGTTTGGAGTAAATACGTAATAGCTGACTAAGCAATACTTAACTGTTTGAGGATAGCTGTGGCATTTTTTACTGCTACCAGGAAAGCAGGAGCAAACAGCCAGGAGATGGCTGATGATGTCCCAAGTCACTTCTGGTTGTCATAGCTGATATACTGGGGTGGGGGTGTGTGTGCAGTGAAGCCTTCTACAGACATCTAGTGCATATAGGCCAGAGATGCCACTAAACAACCTTCTACACATGGGATAGCCTATGACTAAGAGCCCTCAGCCCCAGATGTCCGTGCTGAGGCTGAGAACCCCAACACGAGGACCTCTAGCTCTCTTCACAGTGTCTGTCAGCTGGAAATCACCAAGAAGAGTGCCCTGTTTGGTTTTGTTTTCATGTAATGTACATCTAGGAAAGAATAAATGTTTAAAACAACCAGGTAGAATTGATTCCATTGTTCCACTTAATGCTACTACTAAATGTTTGGGTTTGTTTTTTTTTTAATGAGATTTATTTTATTCTAATTGTGTGTGTTGGATGAGTGCTTGTATGAGAGTATCAGATCCCCAGGATCTGGAATTATAGGCAGTTGCGAATGACCCTGTGTGGGTGCTGAGAACCAAACTTAGGGCCTCTGTAAGAGCAGTACATACTCTTAACTTCTGAGCCATCTCTCTAGCCCTGCTACTGAAGGTTTCATCACAAATTTCAAGAACATTCACACTTCCTTTAATGGATACATTATGATGAAAAAAAGCCTCTTATACATTTTGAAAATGTCAGTAATAATAGTAACTGATAATAATATAACAATAATAACAAATCCATTGTTTCCTCCCATTTACCACAACATCAGTCCTCAGAAAAGATTAGAACATATTAAATAATCAATCTTTTTTTTGTTTTTTGTTTGTTTGTTTTTTGAGACAGGGTTTCTCTGGTTTTGGAGCCTGTACTGGAACTTGCTCTTGTAGACCAGGCTGGCCTCGAACTCACAGAGATCCGCCTGTCTCTGTCTCCCGAGTGCTGGGATTAAAGGCATGTGCCACCACCACCTGGCTAAATAATCAATCTTTAAACAATATCTTGTGATTTAAAAACAGAAAACCGGGGCTGGAGAGATGGCTCAGAGTTTAAGAGCACTGACTGCTCTTCCAGAGGTTCTGAGTTCAATTCCCAGCAACCACATGGTGGCTCACAGCCATCTGTAATGAGATCTGGTGCCCTCTTCTGGCCAGCAAGCATATAGACACTGTATACATAATAATTAAATAAATCTAAAAAAAAAAAAAATAAAAACAGAAAACCAGCTGGGCGGTGGTGGTGCACACCTTTAATCCCAGCACTTGGGAGGCAGAGGCAGGTCGATCTTTGTGAGTTCAAGAACAGCCTGGTCTACAAGAGCTAGTTCCAGGACAGGCTCCAAAGCTACAGAGAAACCCTCTCTCAAAAAACCAAAAAATAAAAAATAAAAATAAAAACAGAAAACCATATAGAAGAAACAGAACCCTTGCTCTCACCCCCCTTTCACAGAGGAGGCAGTGAAGCCTCAGAGGCTAAGGGACTCCTCGGATTGTGTAGCTCCCCAGAATATACAAGCACCGAACTGAAACCCAGGACTCAGACTTGACAGTTGTGTTCTCTCTGTTGTATTCCTTGCTTTTATGCTAGGTTTCCAGCATCATTTGGACAAATTCAAAACAAATAGTTAGCTAACACATTGCTGGTTTTGTCTCTTCTGAAGGCACATTTAAAAATACAGTTGCTAGGGCCAGGTGTGGTGGTGCACACCTTTGATCTCAGTATTTGGGAGGCAGAGGCATGTGGGTCTCTCTATAGGTTTTTGGACAGGCTGGTCTACATAGTGAGTTCCAGGACAGCTAGGGCTACATAGACCCTGGCACAACACATGAACACATAGACATTTGCCATAGGGGGGTGTTTGAAATCAGAGACAATGAAAGATAAAACATCTGACTTCTGGTCAGGATTTTACCACTGACTTGCGTTCTGACTTCCAGCAAGACATAGAATGTCATCTCTACTATAATTTGTCCATTCACAGGCTGCAAAAACCTGTCTGTTCACAGGCTGCTCAGCAGTTAAGAGCACAGGCTACTCTTGCAGAGGACCCAAGTTTAATGTTCAGTACCCACATGGCTGTGAACAACTGTTATGTAACTCTAGTTCCAGGGTATTTGACTCCCATTCAGGCCTCCCTGGCCATGGAGCAAAACATGATACACAGACCTGTATACAGGCAAAAGAGATCAATGCACAAGAAATTGACCCATTCACTCCAAGTTCTCATGACAGTCACATGATCTGAAACATAAAGTGTGGTGGTCTTGTTAGGAATTTGTACTTATGTTGATTTATTTCCTTAAAATGTTGTGCATGGAAGCCGTTGCCAGTATTGACCACAGGTACAGTTTGGTGGCCTACTTTTGGAATTCCATAAACACAAGGAGAGATGTTTTATAACTTCGTTATTGGTGAGACTTAAATCCAATGTGTATGTAGCTAAGGATGACCTTGAATTACTCTTTTTTTTTTTCTGAGACAAGTTCTCACTATGTAGCTCTGGCTGGCCTGGAGCTCACTGTATAGACCAGGCTAGCTTTGAACTCACAGCAATATGCCTGCCTCAGCCTCTCTGACTTCAATTTTGACCAACCAGCTGGTTTCAAAGGCACTACTTATCTGAGGATGACCTTGAACTCCTAACCTTCCTACTTCCAGCTCCACTGACACCTGGTTTAACCCGAACCTAGTGCTTCATACGTACTGTGCAAGTTCTTCGCTAACCCAGCCACCCTTCAGTCCTGGACTTTATACCGTCGTTACAACTTTAATTGAGAAGTTCAGCATTTTTTCTTCAGCACTAAGGATTAAATATAGTAGGAAAACACTCTACTCAGTTATAGCCCCAGCAATCCCACACCACTGCTGTTGCCTGTTTTGAGACAAGGTCTCATATATCCCAGGCCGGCCTCAAACTAGAGTATAGGTGACTTAGCTAGGGTTTCTGTTGCTGTGAAGAGACACCATGACCACAGCAACTCTTATAAATGACAACAATTAATTGAGGATGCTTACAGGTTCAGAGGTTTAGTCCTTATCATCCTGGTGGGACATGGCAGCATGCAGGCAGACATGGTGCTGGAGGAACTGAGAGTTCTACATCTTGATCCTAAGTCAACAGGAAGTAAACTGTGTTACTGGTTGTAGCTTGAGCAAGTCCACATTTCCTCCAAAAAGAGTACACCTATTCCAACAAGACCACACCTCTGAATAGTGACACTCCTACAGACAAGCATTCAAACACATGAGTCTATGGGGGGCCATACCTATTTAAACTACCGCAGTAGGCAAGGATGATTTGAAATTCTGACCCTTTGCCTCTACTTTCCTGAGCGCTGAGATGACAAACTTGTACTTTCATGCTTGGTTTTGTGGTGCTGAGTATCAAACTCGGGGATTTATGCATGCTAGTCAAGCATTCTAATTGACCTACATCTCCCTTTAAAATGTTCCGTTTTGAAATAGTTTTCTTAAGTTGAACAGGTTGACCTTAAACTTAATTTGCAGCCCAGGTAGGTCTCAAACTTGTGATCCTTCCAACCTTAGCCTCATGAATAGCTGGGATTACAAGTCTATATCATCAGGCCCAATTGAATGAAACTTCTTTTTTAAAGATTTATTTATATATCATGTATACCTGCATCCCAGAAGAGAGCACCAGATCTCATTATAGATGGCTGTGAACCACCATGTGGTTGCTAGAAATTGAACTCAGGACCTCTGGACAAGCAGGCAGTGCAGTGCTCTTAACCTCTGAGCCATCTCTCCAGCCCCCCAAAAACTTCTTAAGTGCCAGTCAAAACCAAGAGTTGGAAGGCATGTTAGTGTATGATGTAAAGGCAAATTTGTCAAAATGTAAAGAAGAAAGTTAAGTCGAACCATAGAAGCAGGGAAGAAGACAGCCTTTGAATATGTGAAAACCAACCTACAATTCAAGACAAAGTGTGGGAAAGTATGTTTTAAATCCCAGTTTCCTCTTGGAACCAGATACTCTTTGGTAGAAAGGCCTAAGCGCCTGTGTTGCCCTGGTTTAGCTTGTTGTACTGGTTATGAGAAATAGAGAAGGAACACCTTGGAGATCTGTAGGATTTCCACATGAATTATTTATTTATTAAAATAGGTTAACCATAAAAGCCAACTGACTAACCTGTGTATCTTTGTTCCCTAAGCCCCTATAGGAGTGTAAACAGCCCTGCTTCAGCAACAAAGCCTCAAGTCCACATCTTGGGAAGAATATGGCCACTTCTGGGGAGGCTGTCTTTTTCATGCTGATGATAGCCTGTGTTGGCAGCACTGTCTTCTACAGAGAACAGCAGACTTGGTTCGAGGGTGTCTTCTTGTCTTCCATGTGCCCCATTAATGTCAGTGCCAGCACCTTTTATGGAATTATGTTTGATGCAGGCAGCACTGGAACTCGAATTCATGTTTACACTTTTGTGCAGAAAACAGCAGGTAAGTGCAGCTGGGATCCTTTGCAGTCTGCATGTGTCTATGCCTTAGCATCTTCTTCAGAAACAGATGTGCTGGGTGTGGCATGAATTAGAGAACCTTCCAGCTGTTGGATATTATTCTTCAGAGATATTATTGAACACATAGTTTAGTTTAATGTGGAATCAAGAGAGACTTGTGGGATAGACTAGGGACGTAGCTCAGTTGGGGGAGCATTTGCCTAACTTTCATGAAGTCCTGAGTTTGATCCACAACAGCACATAAACTGTGCATGCTAGTGCATGCCTGTAATCCAGACACTTGGGAGGTGAAAGCAGGAGAATAGGGTTATCCTCTGCCACACAGGGTATTTGAGACCAGTGTGTAACACAACAGGCATTGTCTCAAAAGATAGATAGATAGATAGATAGATAGATAGATAGATAGATAGATAGATAGATAGATAGATAGGTAGATAGATAGATAGATAGATAGATAGATAGATAGATAGATAGATAGATAGATAGATAGATAAATAGTTTTGATCAAGTATAGCTGTAATTTGTCCATCTTCTCTAAAGGTTAATACCCCAGAGGTCCAGAATATTGAGAATGTTGGCAGTGATTCTGGAGGAAAGTGTCCCAATAAGTTTTCACTGCCATCCTTGGAAAGGGAACTGAGGGGACCTTGAAGACTAACTTTCTCTGAAATGTCAGTTTTCTTTCCTTGGGTTATCTAAAGATCCCAGGAACTCAGGCAGGAGGACCACAATTCAAGGCCAGCTGAGGTTGTGTAGGGAGCTCAAGGCCAGCCTGGGCTACACAGTGAAACTGTCTCCAAAGCCTATTAACAGTTTGAAAAAGAAGGAGAGTTGGGGGAAGGAGTAAGAGCTGGAGTCCCACCAGAGAGAAAGAGGGACCATCAGGGTTGCATAACACCCTGTGGTCTCCTTCCTAACAATTCTGCAAAGCACTCCTCACAGCTCAGCTGGAGACTGTTTTAATCTACTAAATCATACAGCAATGTCTAGAGATTAGCGTCTGAAGTAGTCTAACATCTGGTAACTCCTACCCCCTCTCTGTTTCATGGACAAAATAGGACAGCTTCCCTTTCTGGAAGGTGAGATTTTTGAGTCTGTGAAGCCAGGCCTTTCTGCTTTTGCAGATCAACCCAAGCAGGTGAGTGTTATGATTGATGGGTTTGTTTCCATGTTGTATATGCTAAGGAGAAAGCCCAGAGTGAGTCCTCTGTGGTTGATCTCTGTCCAAGAAACCTTTTACTTCATATTTGGGTCAGCATCTCACTAAGTTAACACAGCTAACCTTGAACACACTCAGTGGCATTAGAAGGCCTTAAAATTGTGACCATACTGTTTCAGTCTCTTGATAACTCTACAGCACTCCTGTCATTAAACTCATGTTGTAAATCTCGTGCTGTTCAGTAATAATAGTGAAGGCATGTGAGACCATTTTTCTTTCTTAGTGAGGTTCTGAACTGTATTCCCCAGACTCACAAGGAGTAGGAAGAAGGCTAGAAATAGATTTGGGGAGTGGGACAGGTGCCTCAGTGATTACGAATACTTGCTGTGCAAGAGTGAGGAGCTGAGCTCAGACCCCAGCGCCCATGGAAAAAGTTGACATGTCATTGCTTGACTGCCTGTCACCACAGCACTATGGGGATCAGAGACAGGACGATTGATGGGGCTTGCTAGCTGCCAACCTGGCCGGGTGTGGTGGCTCATACCTGTAATCCCCAGCATTTGGTAGTCTGAGGCAGGAAGATTACCAAGAGTGGTTTTGTGGTTTTTTGTTTTTTTTTTTTTTTTTTTTTTTTTTTGGTTTTTCAAGACAGGGTTTCTCTGTGGCTTTGGAACCTGTCCTGGAACTAGCTCTTGTAGACCAGGCTGGCCTTGAACTCACAGAGATCCACCTGCCTCTGCCTCCCGAGTGCTGGGATTAAAGGCGTGCGCCACCACCGCCCAGCTAAAATAATTCTTTTTTTGTTATTTTAGTTTGTTTGTTTGGTCTTTTCTGAGATAGGTTTTCTCTGTTTAACAACTCTGAACTCGCAGAGATCCACCTGTCTCTGCTTTCTAAGTACTGGGATTAAAGGCGTGTACCACCACCACCTGACTAACCTTGTCTTAAACAAATAAAACAGTATGAGCCTAAAGAACTGAACTGTGGCCGGGCGCTGGTGTTGCACGCCTTTAAGGCCAGCACTTGGGAGGCAGAAGCAGGTGGATCTCTGTGAGTTCGAGGCCAGCCTGGTCTATAAAAGCTAGTTCCAGGACAGGCTCCAAAGCCACAGAGAAACCCTGTCTCGAAAAACCAAAAAACAAAGAAAGAAAGAAAGAAAAAAAAGAAGTTTTGTCTCAACGGGTAACTTGTTATCAGAGTAAATTATTTACTTAATAAAACAGAGTTGGTTTTTTTTTTCTTTTTTCATTTTATTTTGTGTATGAGTGTTTTTCCTATCTGCACCATTGCCTGTGGTGGACAGAAGAGGGCATCAGACACTTCAGGACTGGAGTTACAGATAGTCGTTAGCTGCCATGTGGATGCTTGGAATCAAACCTGGGTTCTTATAAGAAAGCTAATGCTTTTAACCACTAATACTATTGCCATTCTCTTTTAAAGGGCGCTGAGACTGTTCAAGAACTCTTAGATGTGGCCAAAGACTCAATCCCCAAAAGTCACTGGAAAAGGACCCCAGTGGTTCTGAAAGCAACAGCTGGACTGCGTTTACTGCCAGAACAGAAAGCCCAAGCTCTGCTCTTGGAGGTGATTTTTGAATCTGAATCTTGGATAATGCTGGGTTTTGTTTTTGTTTTTTCCTTCTAAGAAGTACTTGGGAGTGACTACTGCTTTTAGTATCCCATCATTGCTTGGTTATTGTGGTGACTAGGATAGTCTGCTGGTCATTTACATTTTAAATTATCCCCCTTCAACTTTAAGAGGTTTTCCTTAAAAAGTTCAAAGTACTCCTTACATGATATTTTTATTGCAATTATTTATTTATTTATTTTGAATGTGTTTGTGTGTGTGAACTCAACATGTGCCACAGTGAAGCATGGAGGTCAGAGGTCAACTTAAAGTTCATTCACACCTTCCACCAAGTGAATCCTAGGGATCAAACTCAGATAATCAGGCTTGGTGACAAGTGCCCTTACCCACTAAGCCAGCTCACCTGCCCTCTAAGATATCATTTATTTGAATTTTCCAAAGGTGTAATGTAGAAATGGTTTTAAATAAACTCTACTGAAGAAAAATTACATATAATGAAATTTGTCTTCTTATCAGGGTCTGATCATTGGATCCCCAGCACATCCATAAAAATACCAGGCATGGTGGCACATATTTGAAATCTCAGTGCTGCGGAAATGAAGACAGGGGATCCCTGGGACTTGTTGGCCAACCAGCATAACCTAACCACCCAGGTCCCAGTGAGAAATCCTGTCTCAGAAATGAAGGTTTCAGACCTTGAGAAAGAAAACTGAAAGCTGACCTTTGCCGTGCATACATCTGTGCATGCAAATGTGTACACACACCTGCAAATATGCACACACAAATTAAAATGTAAATGTACATTTAAAGTACTCAGATAAAGGTGTTTTGACAAATATAGAGGTCTTGTACCCTTTTTCAGTCCGTTTTCATTACTCTTGAAACCAGGCAACCACAGATTTGCATTCTCTCACTGTAGATAAGTTTTGTTTCTTATGTTTCATACAAATGAAACATTATACAGTTTATAGTCTCTGGCTTTCTAAGTCTGTTTTTTTTTCTCTCAGCATAAAATGTTGGGATTTTTTTTTTTTTTTTGGTTTTTCGAGACAGGGTTTCTCTATGGCTTTGGAGCCTACCCTGGAACTAGCTCTTGTAGACCAGGATGGCCTCGAACTCACAGAGATCCGCCTGCCTCTGCCTCCCGAGTGCTGGGATTAAAGGCGTGAGCCACCATCGCCTGGCTATTGGGAATATTTTAAAAATATTGTTCTTCAAATAAAAATTTAAATACAATTTTATTAAACTTTATATTTTATTTTATGTATTTATATACTAAAGATATTACAAGATATAGTAAACATTAGATTTCTTGTTGTAAAGAACATTTATATAGGCAGAATCTCATTATAATTAAAATAATCACAGCAGAGTGGGATTCTGCCCTCTAAAGTGCCTCCACCTGAATCGTGTTCTTGTCCTAGTTAAAGGCGAGTCGCTAACAAGGTCTTACTGTGAGCAGGGGTTCTTGACTCAGCCCATAGGGTTTAAGTTCTTGTCCAAGCATGTCTGTGAGAATTCACATCCCAATTTTTATTGAAAAGTTTTTTTCTTTAGATTTACTTTTATTTTATAAGTATTTTGCTTGCATGCATTTCTGTGTACCAAAAGCATGCCTGGTTCCTGTGGAGGTGAGAAGAGGGGTTTAGATCCCTTGAAACTGAAGTAATAGGTGGTTGTGAACCACTGTGTGAGTGATAGAACGGAACCTGGTCTCTGCGAGAGCAACAAGTGCTCTTAACCTCTGAGCCGTCTCTCCAGCCCCTAAGATCTCAATTCTTCATCTTCATTCATTCATTATCCACCATCTGAGTGTTTAACCATGTTTTGGGCACTAGTGAAGTCACTGGAGATAAAGACAAGGAACGGAGGACCCAGTCAGTGTCTGCATAGAGCTTATATTTTAGTTTTAGGAAGACAGAAAATAAGCAACTAAATCAGTTAATACAGAGCATTTCATGCTCCGTAGGTTCTGTGGAAAGATACAAGAAGGGTAAAGCATATAGGGAATACTGTGTAAAATATAAAATAATTGTTTTAAGTAGAGCAAAGATCTCTTCGAGCAATGTGCTTTCTTAACTGCCAAGCCATCTCTCTAGCCAAATCTCTTAGACATAATTAATTTGATCAGAAGTCTGAGGATAATGAAGTCACTTGTAAGAAGACTATTTCAGACTAAAGAAAGAGCAGATGGAAAGTCTGAAGTCAGGAGCAGCTTCCAGGAAGTCCTGTGGCTAGCTTGAGAGGACGGGAGGCAGTCAGGAAACTGGGTGACAGGGAGTAATCACATCAGTGTTAAAAGGGCATCAGATTCCATTATAGATGGCTGCTGTGAGCTGTCAGTGGGTGCTGGGAATTGAACCTGAGTCCTCAGTCTGGAAGACCAGTCAGTGCTCTTAACCACAGAACCGTCTCTCCAGCCTGGCCTTGTTTTTTTGTTTTTGTTTTTTTCTTAAGGAAGCTATCAGGATGTTTTGAGCTAAGGAGAAATAATCTGTTGTCCATTTTTAAAGCACCAGCCTGGAAACAGTGCAAGTATGAGGACCTTAGTCTTGATTCCTCTCATCCACACAAGGCAGGCATGGCAGTGTGCTCCTGTGACCCACACTGGGAAGACAGCAGCAGGAGGGCTCGGAGCTCGTAGCCATTACCTGAGAACAGCAAACTGAGTAGAGTCCTTTACATTTATATTTAGAGAATCCCCCACCTATAATAGTAATGTAAAAATAAAGTATAGGCAAGATGACTCAGGGTTAGGGGTGCTTGCCACCACGCTTGGTAACCTGAGTTTTGTTCCCAGGGCTCACATGGTAGAAGGATCTAACTGATCCCTGAAAGTTGTCTTCTACCCTCCAGACATGTGCTGTGGCATGCACAGGCCCACATGAATGCACACGTATGTGCACACTCATGCACAAAAATCCATAAATGTAATTTTAAAACATTTTAAGGCCATAATGCATGTATCAGTGGCCTGTATTTATGAAGAATCAGGAACATTTGTGTAAGGCCTTCATTCACACCTCTTCAATAAGACTCCATGAGGCTAGGTGTGAGGACTCCCTAAGTCTCTATAGGACCTAGCTGTGCACCAAAATCCAGCAGAGATAGAGTGCCTCAGCTCCTTCTAGGCTTATCAGTGTTCACCACTTGACCAGGTAGAGTTAGTCAGGATGCTAACAAAAATTACAGGCTCTTGATTCAGTTGGAAGGGTTAAATATATGTTCTTCCCTAGATCCAATTGATAATAAATTTAGATGGGTTTCTTTTTTGTTTGTTTTTGTTTTTGGAGACAGGGTTTCTCTGTAGCTTTGTAACCACCGCCCAGCTAGATGGTTTCTTAAGAAATCCATACCATGTGCTTATATTTTTTCAAGAAAATTACATCCTTGCCTAGTTCCTCCTCTGGCTTCCCGGGGAAAAGGAGTAAGTGCTGCTGGCGTTTTATTTTGGGAAAGAACAAGAGAGAGAGCTGTTTTCTAAGACGTAGAGAACTCAGCCAATGGGATCACTGTTGACCATTTGTTTTACTGCTTCACGGAACCTAGGTTTTTGCACTTTTCCCTAGGTAGAGGAGATCTTCAAGAAGTCACCTTTCCTGGTCCCAGATGACAGCGTTAGCATCATGGATGGGTCTGATGAAGGTGGGACAGATGAAATTCATACTGTGGGGAAAGCAGGTGGGGTCAATGGAAGATCCAGTTAAAGGGACTAGGAATAAGGATCCAGCATGAAAGAAAGAGGAGCTAAGTAAATAGGGAGGGCTAGGGCAAGGAGACAGTGCTCTAGACATGAAAATTAGAGAGAAATGGAACAGAGAGGAAATGCTCTAGAATGTAATCTTTTGTTTTTCTCTCCTTTTAGGCATATTAGCTTGGGTTACTGTGAACTTTCTAACAGGTAAATTAAATACATGAAATTTATCTTTTAGCTTTAACTGGCTTTTACAGTTTTTCTTTGTTTTTACCAAGAGGGTAAAGTCTACTTCTTTCTTCCTATACTGTTCTTTCTTTGTTTTGGGGTTTTGTTTTTTGTTTTGTTTTATTTTGTATTTGTTATTGTTTGGTTTTTTTGAGACAGCGTTTCTCTGTAGCTTTGGAGCCTGTCCTGGAACTAGCTCTTGTAGAACTGGCTAGCCTTGAACTCACAGAGATCGCCTGCCTCTTCCTCCCTAGTGCTAGGATTAAAGGTGCACCACCACCCTGCTGTACTTTCTTTAAAAAGAAGAGGCTGGGTTGGAGAAATGGCTCAGGAATTAAAAGCACTTCCTGTTTTTTCCAAAGACCCTTGGGTACCTGTAATTTCAGCTCCAGGCCTCTAACTTCTGGACAGCCACACTCATGTGTATATAACCACAACACACATAATTAAATTGAAAAAATATATCTTTTTTAAAAAAGAAGAGGTTAGGGAGATAAGCTAATTTTATAATCTGCTTTCAAGGCCTCAGCTTCAGCCAGCGGCCCTTGGAGTTTATATCAGCCCGCAGCCTCTGGGCTCAGAGAGCAGTTAATCGTGACAAATGCCTTTGGTGCACAAAAGCAGAGGAGAACCTCCAGACATAGTATCTGGATGGCCTGGGTATTCATACCTTGCTCTCATTAACAGGTCAACTGCATGGCCATGGCCAGGAGACTGTGGGGACCCTTGACTTGGGGGGTGCCTCCACCCAAATCACGTTTCTACCCCAGTTTGCGGTGAGTGACTTTTGTTAAGGCCCTGTTGGCAACACACTTAGACAGGGTCATGGTGCTAGGAAAGCAGCACCTGTTTCGAGACATCAACTCTACCGTGAATAGGCTACGTAGTCAGTGACTAAAGAAAGTCTTGGGAGACTTGCAGTTGAATCTTCCCCATCTCTGATTTTGGGGGAGAGGGTTGTGGATAGTGGTACTAAAATCTTAATATAATTGCAGATGCTGAAGTCTTTTTGCTTTTTCTGATTTGCAGAAAACCCTGGAACAAACGCCTAGGGGCTACCTCACTTCCTTTGAGATGTTTAACAGCACTTTTAAGCTCTATACACATAGGTGAGGAGGGGGTAGGGAAGAATAATAGTTCACATTGTGTTACTTTTCATAACTTTTCAAAGCACTCCTATTTGTTACTGTATCTTAGCCTCTGAAAGTCTCTGCCAGTCTCCTAAGCCCTATCTACTGAAACCTAAGTCATATACCAAACCTGAGAAACGTAGGAGGCATCCTCATTTTTGGCCTCAAAAGTATGTGATGTAAGAGTCAGTTTTTCTTTAGATGGGAGCCTGTGGAGAAGGCTCAGAACTCAGCCAGAGCTCCATACCAACTCCTGTGCTCTGGGCTCCAGTGTTCAGAGAGCAGTCTGGAATTGATAAGAGCTAAACCAATGAGAGCTTTTTCTGGGGCTGGATCTCAGGCCGGACCACCAGGAATGATCTATTCTTTGGCATCGCATCTATGAGCAATTTACTACATATCCTTGATCCAGACTACAGAAGTTTCCTTTTATTGGTCATGTGAATAATGTGGCACAGAGAGATAGGGCAAAGTTTTCATGTTTTCAAAGGGAGTCAGAGAACCACGTCACATTTGAAGAAGGCAGCAGAGGGCTGAAAACATCTAGGACAGCCTGAAATCGGCCAATCCTCTGTTTTACAGTTACCTGGGATTTGGATTGAAAGCTGCAAGACTGGCAACACTGGGAGCCCTGGAAACAAAAGGTTTGTCTGAGTACCAGTTCATGGCGGGAGACAGTGGGAGTGATGCCAATGGCAGCTCGCCTCTTCCCTTCCTTGGCATTCATTCTGTGGAGCAAAGGGCTGTGTCAGCTTGAGAAGCATGTGTTGCATAATAGACATAAAAACGGCTGGTGCTGTGATGTGTCCGTCACCTTGAGGAGTGGGGGCTACTCATATAGGGTAAGAGCATGTGTCTGCAAGGCTGAAGCCTCGACAGTATTTAGAAGGAACTTGTACAAGCCTTTGTCAGGAAACAAGGTCTGTTCTGTTTGCCAAGTGGAATGACTGAGCAGTTCCCTTTCTGTCTTCACAGCTGGGCACAGGCAGAACTGGTTGCAGTCCCAGCTTTGTGATTGGGAACAAATAATTGACTTTTCTGTGCCCTAGTCTTCACCCTAAACATGATTTCGCATCTGATGCACTCCAGTGCCTTGCTCACAGTAAGCTAGTTCTGGGATGAGGAGCACGTAGCATTTCAGAGTTTACCAAGTATCTTCAATTTTATTTCATTTAATCTCTCAACTACCAGTGGAGGAATGTTCCTCTATTAAAGAAAGAAACTTGCATTACTATTTTTTTTATTTCTTTGGGCTGTAATAAAAGTTATAAATCCTGCCAAATGTGCATATGCATGAAAATTTGCCTCTGATTTAGAGAGTTCACCACTACCACAGAGCCTGTGAAGAATCCATGTCACAGGATGCAGCCAAGGAACCAATTTCATAAGATTATAAGTCCCAGATCCCTTGATGATTCCTTGCAGCCTTGTGTGCTTCTTGCTTCTACACTCCCTCTCTCACACGCTTGCTTTCTTGTGTGGTTCTTTCAGGAACTGATGGACATACGTTTCGAAGTGCCTGTTTACCAAGATGGTTGGAAGCGGAGTGGATCTTTGGGGGTGTGAAATATCAGTATGGTGGCAACCAAGAAGGTGAATGGTGTTTCTTCACTGGCTAAAATTCCCTTCATCATTCATGGTCTGGAAAAGTCCTATAGGAACCTGTTCCAGAGCCCAGAGAGACTCACCATATTGAAAGCACTCACTGTTGGTATGTTCAGAGGCCAGCAAGCAAGGCAGCAGCTACTCTGCATCCTGTTCTGCCCTGTGGTGGAGCTAGAACCTGTTGTAACCTGTCTGGTGCAGCAGTGTGGGTTCCTCTTTCAGCTCCAGTGTATGTTTAACAACTTCAGTTATAGTAAAACTCAATTGAGATAAGAATCATTCATTTTAGATACTATAAAAGGCACAGACATTAAAGTGAAGGGGAAATTTTGTTATCCCAAAGAAAGAAACAAGTTTTCTGAATAATTGCTCACAAAGACCATGAAACATAATGACAGGCAGTAAGTACCACGGTGGCTGTGGCTGTTTTTGGTGATCACAGGTTAAGGGGAGGAGCTGTTGTGGACATGAACAGTGAGGTTGAGGAAGGTCATGCATCTTTTTTAAGACTTCTAAAACTCGGCGGGGCGGTGGTGGCGCATGCCTTTAATCCCAGCTCTCGGGAGGCAGAGGCAGGCAGAACTCTGTGAGTTCAAGACCAGCCTGGTCTACAAGAGCGAGTTCCAGGACTGGCTCCAAAGCTGCATAGAAACCCTGTCTCGAAAAAAAAAAAAAAAAAAAAGACTTCTAAAACTCAGCCACCTTTTTTGGTTTC
This sequence comes from Ondatra zibethicus, assembly GCA_004026605.1. Classification (NCBI taxonomy): domain Eukaryota; kingdom Metazoa; phylum Chordata; class Mammalia; order Rodentia; family Cricetidae; genus Ondatra; species Ondatra zibethicus. Next base: position 42,696 of record PVIU01004308.1, read on the forward strand.
TTCTGTTAATTTTATGTCTTTGTCATTTTAAAGATTTATTTTTTTGGCCAGGCAATGGTGGCGCATGCCTTTAATCCCAGCATTTGGGAGGCAGAAGCAGATGAATCCCTGTGAGTTTGAGGCCAGCCTGGTTGGTCTACAGGAGCTAGTTCCAGGACAGCTAGGACTGTTAAACAGGGAAACCCTATCTCAAAAAACCAAAATAAATAAATAAAAGATTTATTTTTTTTATGTGTATGTATGTATTTTATGTGTTTTGCCTGCATGTTTGTATGTGCACTGTGTGTGTGCCTAGTACCCATGGAGGTCAGAAGAGGAAGACAGATCCCCTGGGACTGGAGGTGTAGATAGTTAGTTGTGAGCCTTCACATGGTTGCTGTGATCTGAACCCGGGTCCTCTATACGAGCAGGAAGAACACTTGCTGCTCTTTCAAAGACCTGGGTTCAATTCCCAGCACCTGCATGATGACTCACAACTGTCTGAAACTCCAGTTCCAGAGGATCTAATGCCTCTTCTGAAGGCACCAGATAATATGTGGTGCACAGATATACATGCAGACAAACACACATAAAATAATAAAATTTTAAACGAGCAGCCAGTGTTCTTCATTAAGTCATGTCTTCAGCCCCCAGCTATTATTTTGTTGTGGAGGAAATTCCAGGGTTCGCTTGTTCGGCAGATGCAGCTGTTTCTGCTGCTGCTTTGTGTCTTCAGTTTTTCAGACTTAGTGAACCAGCAGTCCCTGCGCTCGTCTTCCTGGAGTGCCCTTTTCTCCCTGAGTCTAATAATTAAGAGGGTCTCGTCTTTGTGGACAACTCATATCTTGAATAACATGGACCCTACAATACCTGTCACTCCACCCTCAGATTGTCCCACTGTTTGCAGAGCTCTTCCTCTTCCTTGCTGTGAACCTCAGCCGTAGCTATGCTGCTCCCACTACTGCTGCTCACAGGCTAAGGTGCAGCCGCCTTGAGTTCTTGTTCTTCTCTCATTGATCCATCAGCTTGCCACAGATGGTGGGTGACTCTTGCCACATCGTTTTTCTCAAGTGATAAACACTTTTGCCCTGACAGGGGAGATGGGCTTTGAGCCCTGCTATGCGGAAGTGCTGAGGGTAGTGCGAGGAAAACTTCACCAGCCGGAAGAGATTCGGGGAAGCTCCTTTTACGCTTTCTCCTACTATTATGATCGAGCTGCCGATACACACTTGATTGGTGAGTACATGCCTGGTGTCAGGCCACGAAGGAAGAGAATGGGACTATGCTGGCATTAAAGGCTGCATTGATTGGAGAGAGTTACCAACTTTTCCAGTAGTGTTATACTAGCCACTAGAATGGAAAGGTAAATACACTTGAGGTCTTTGGGAAGTGGAAAATGACCTAATGTTCATAAGGTCTGTTTGTTTGAGGCAGAGTTTTACTATGTATCCTAGGCTGGGATTGAACTGTGTAGCCCAGGTTGGCCTGGAATTAGTAGCCATCCTTCTTTCCCAGTAACAGGGAAACACTTCCTTCTGAGTAACAGGGCTACACAAATGTGCCACCATGCCTGACTTTGTATCTGGAGTCTTTTTGCATTTTATTTTCAGTAATGGGGTTGAATCTAGAACCTCTGCACACACTAGGCAAGTGTTCCACCACTAAATTATATCTCAAGTCCCCCTTTTTAACTTTTCATTTTGAGACAGGTCTAAGTTGCCCAAGATGACTTTGAGATGAACTGTGTACTCTGTGTAGGCATTGTAATTGTGATTCCCCTGCCTCAGCCTCTTGAGTACCTGTGCTACCAGGACCAGCTTGCTTTTTATCTTTATTACAAAACTGTATGTTAGCTGTTTTGTAATTGTGACTAAATACTAAACGAGAGAGACGTTAGAGGGTTTCTTTCGGATCATGCTTTTCAGAAGTTTCAGTCCATGATCAGCAACTTCCTTGTCTGGTGGAAGGACTTAGAGGTGCAAAGTTGCTTGCCTCATGGCTGCCAGGAAGGAAGAAGAAGCAGAGGGTGGGGCCTAACACCTTCCTCTTGACCCATGTGCCCCACCTAAGCCCCACCTTCAAAAGTTCCCATTACCTACCAGTTGTATTACCAAGTTATGAATACATCTATAGCTTAATTCATTGATGAAGGACATCCCCCATGGTTCAGTTACCTCTCAGTGATTGGAAACTCCACTGTCTGGAGACCAAGCCTTCAACACATGAGCCTATAGGAGACATTTCCTATCCAAATCATAACAAATTGAAATACAGTAAATGCACGTATTGCTTTCATAGTTTGCCAAACCTTGCCATGTATGTACCTGTGAAACCTCCCCACATGCAAGATATTATAGCCATCACCACAATTTCCTGTTCTTTTAGGATTTTTTCCTTTTCACAGAAGTTGTGCTTTTTTAGGTGTGAGTACAGACATGATCTGTCATGACTCGAGAGAGATGATTTGCTGCCCTATTTACTATGGTTTCTAATTCATGTGTATGTGCCTGCATGGCTTTCTTTCTTTTTTTGTTTTTTGAGACAGGCTTTCTCTGTGGCTCTGTCCTGGAACTAGCTCTTGTAGACCAGGCTGGCCTCGAACTCACAGCGATCTGCCTGCCTCTGCCTCCCGAGTGCTGGGATTAAAGGCGTGCGCCACCACTGCCTGGCGCATGACTTTCTAAGTACCATGTGTGTAGGTGTCTACAAGGCCAGAGGGCACTGAATCCTGCGGGACTAGAGTTTCAGGTGCTTATGAGCCACCTGATGTGAGTTCTGGAACTGAACCTGGGTCCTCTGCGAGAGCAGTAAGTTCTCTTAACACTGAGCCCTCTCGCCAGCCCCTCCACCCCAACTAAACTTTTAAATGAACCTAGATTTTTATTGTGGTTAAATATATAATACAAAATGGGTCACATGCATTAATCATAAATAAACAAAATAGACAATGTGGATTTGTACTGTACAGATAATCATGTTAATGTATCAGTCTTTTATGTTGGGAAGTGTATATTTCTAGTTTTTATCACTATATATCACTGGGATAAATGTCTTTGTTTCCTTGACGTTTTGACACTAGCTATTCTGCTCCATTTTAGATTATGAAAAGGGCGGTGTTTTAAAAGTTGAAGATTTTGAAAGAAAAGCCAGGGAAGGTAAGTGTTAGGAAATTCTTGAAGTTGGGCTGTGAAGTGTGGCTGCCAGTACAGGGCCTCCTGGGACTTCTGAGCCTTCTAGTCTGCTGGAAGATGCTTTAGGCACTGTCAAAGAATATGGGGATCTAAGACACTTCAGGGAAATAGAAAAACAAACTTTCTACATTTTTTCCTATTATTATTATTGCATTACTATTATCTGTTTGTGTTTTTGTTTGTTTTGTTTTTCTGAGACAAAGTCTTACATAGCCCAGGATGGCCTCACATTTGCAGTGTAGCTGAGGATAACTTTGAATTCTGTTTTGGTTTCTTTTGGTTTGGTTTTTCAAGACAGGGTTTCTGTGTAGCTTTGGAGCCTGTCCTGGGACTCTCTCTGTAGACCAGGCTGTCTTCAAACTCACAGAGATCCACCTGCCTCTGCCTCCCGAGTGCTGGGATTAAAGGCGTGCACCACCACTTAATTTTGATCCACCTCTCAAGTGCTAGTATTATAGGCATGAGTCGCTGTGACTGACTTATGTGATAGCAGGGATGAAACCCAGGCTCATGAAGGCTAGGCCGTCATTCTAACACCCGACCTAGCTATACATGCAGCCTGGCTTGCACTCTCTCTCTAAGTTGGAATAGGTTTATCAGCAGTAATAAAGAACTGAGCATCAGAACGCATGGGACATCCTTGAGAGCACAAATGATCTTTTCCAGTGGCCACAGGAGAGAGCTACATTACAGTTTCCTGTCCGCTGGGCCTCAGTTGAGGACTTGGTTTTATATATATATATATATATATATATATATATTGAGCTCTACATTTTTCTCTGCTCCCCTCCCTGCCTTTCCCCTCCCCCTTTCAACCCTCCCCCAAGGTCCCCATGCTCCCAATTTACTCAGGAGATCGTGTCTTTTTATACTTTCTACTTCCAATGTAGGTTAGATCTATGTAAGTCTCTCTTAGTGTCTATATTGTTGTCTAAGTTCTTTGGGGTTGTAGTTTGTAGGCTGCTTTTCTTTGCTTTATGTTTAAAAACCACCTATGAGTGAGTACATGTGATAATTGTCTTTCTGTGTCTGGGTTACCTCACTCAAAATAATGCTTTCTAGTTCCATCCATTTTCCTGCAAAATTCAGGCTGTCGTTATTTTTTTCTGCTATGTAGTACTCCATTGTGTAAATGTACCACATTTTTCTTATCCATTCTTCGATCGAGGGGCATTTAGGTTGTTTCCAGTTTCTGGCTATGACAAATAAAGCTGCTATGAACATAGTTGAGCACATGTCCTTGTGGCACAATTGAGCATCTTTTGGATATATACCCAAAAGTGGTATTACTGGGTCTTGAGGAAGGTTGTTTCCTAATTTTCTGAGAAATCTCCACACTGACATCCATAGCGGTTGTACCAGCTTGCATTCCCACCAGCAATGCAGAAGTGTTCCCTTTTCCCCACAACCTCTCCAGCATAAGTTGTCATCAGTGTTTTTGATCTTGGCCATTCTTACAGGTGTAAGATGGGATCTCAGAGTTGTTGTTATTTGCATTTCTCTGATGACTAAGGATGTTGAACATTTCCTTAAGTGTCTTTCAGCCATTTTAGATTCCTCTGTTGAGAGTTCTCTGTTTAGGTCTGTTCTCCATTTTTTTTATTGGATTACGTGATTTTTTGGGGGGAGGACTTGGTATTAAGTGACCACAGTATGTCATAGAAATTTGAAAAGCAGGTTGCTGAAAGTATAGTTCAGGTGTTGAGGACTTATCTTTATGTGCAAGCCCTGGGTATGATTTCCAGCAGAGCCTGCCGCTGCTCACCCCCACACCTAATAAATGGTAAATAAGCTAAGATGCACGTAAATTTTTTCTTTTTCCAAGACAGGGTTTCTCTGTGTAACAACTATAGCTGTCCTGGAACTCATTCTGTAGACTTGGCTTGGCTTGAACTCAGAGATCTGCCTGCCTCTGCTTCCTGAGTGCTGGGATTAAAGGCATTTACTGTCACCACACCCAGAGAATAGATGATTTCATACCGGAAATGTGCAGTTACAAGTAACCAGTACACAGATGTATACAGTAGACAGGCTAGTCTACAGGAAGCCCAGGTACCAACTAAATGGAGACATTTTTGCTTACTCAGCCCCTACCTACAGCTCGAGAAGACCCTATATCTCTTTGTTGCAAAGTTGAGTGCTGTTTTCTCTCCCACTTTAGTGTGTGATAACCTGGAGAGCTTCACCTCGGGCAGTCCTTTCCTATGCATGGACCTCAGTTACATCACAGCTTTATTAAAAGAAGGCTTTGGCTTTGCAGATGATACCCTCTTACAGGTAAGAAAGAGCACTGGATCTTACATTTGTCTGTCTTGTTGCTTTGGGAAAGAATTTATCTAGTGGTCAGAGTGGCAGGTGTTCTTGTTTGGGCTGAAGCCAGGGCACCCTGCTAAATACCACAAACACATGAAACACTTGGATGCAGTTATAGTCTCTGAGTATAATACTAGGCATGGTGTCCCGTGCACACAAGACAGAAAGGCTTGAATATATTCAAGTCACATTGTTTATGAAGCCACTTTAGAACTCAGTGAGAAGAAGCCTTGAGAAAGAGATGGGAAAATAAATATCCAGAATACAGTACAAGCCAGTTGGAAGGGCAGTGCTTCCTGAATCCCAGTTCCTCATCTTGACTTTGTATGCCCTCACCTGCCACTGATCATATGGTTGTTAGAACTTAAGCTGAAATTTGATCAAGAGAGCACAAGATAAAAAGTAGCTGGGGTCATCACACAGACTTGTATTCAGAGGCTGTGAGGCAGATGAACCTGCCCAGTAACATTATCTTATTCCTTGCCTCATCTTGCACAATGATGTTAACACATATGTTAACACTGTCTCATGCATATGTAGTGTATCCTGTATATTCTAAGTCTGCTAGATACTGAGTCGAATCTCTTTTAATAGCTGTATGCAGCTTGAGGACAAGGATAACATTTTAACCATCTTTGTAAATATAATTTGCAATCAATAGTGGTATAGAAAGTAAGAAAATGAATGATATGAAATTCATAAGATAAATTTTAGAGGGGTTGGAGAGATGGCTTAGTGGTTAAGAGCACTTGCTGCTCCTGTAGAGGACCCAGGTTTGGTTCCAGTACCCACATGGTGGCTCACAACCACCTGTGACTACAATTCCAGGGGATCTGATGCTGCCTTCTGATCTCTGTGGGTACTAGGTACACACATGGTACACATACATACTTGTAGCTGAAACACTGATACACATAAAATATACAACTTTTGTTTGTTTTATTTTTGTTTTTCAAGACATGGTCTCTCTGTGTAGCTTTGTAGCCTGTTCTAGAACTTGCTCTGTAGAGCAGGCTGGCCTCAAACTCATATAGATCCACCTGCCTGTGCCTACCGAGTGCTGGGATTAAAGGTGTGCGCTGCCACTGCCTGGCTACAGTTTTATTCTTTGTATTTATTTATTTTGCTTTTTTTCAGCAGAGGTTTTCTATGTGTAGCCCTGGCTGATCTAGAACTAGCTTTGTAGACCAGGCTGGCCTTGAACACACAAAAATTCACCTGCCTCTCCTTCCCAAGTGCTGGGATTAAAGGTGTGTGCCACCACTGCCCAGCAACAATTTTTTTAAAAGTTTGGTTTTTTTTAAAGATTTTATTTATTATATATATAGTATTCTGTCTGCATGTGTGCTTGCATGCCAGAAGAGGGCAGCATATCTCATTATAGATGGTTGTGAGCCACCATGTGGTTGCTGGGAATTGAACTCAGGACCTCTGGAAGAGCAGCCAGTGCTCTTCACCGCTGAGCCATTCTCCAGCCCTTAAAGTTTATGTTTTGGAGGGTCGGAGAGAAGTTAGTTTGCTGTTTGTCTCAGAAGTTACAAAAGTTGCTGCTTGTCTTAATTAGGGTTTCTGTTGCTGTGAGGAGACATAACCGCTGCAACTCATAACCAAAAACATTTAATTGGTTGGCTTGCTTACAGTTCAGAGGTTTAGTCCATTATCATCATGGAGGGAGGCAAAGCAGCATGGAGGCAGACGTGGTGCTACAGAAGGAGCTGAGAGTTCTGATATCTTGACCACAGGCAACAGGAAGTGGTCTGAGACACTGTACATGGCTTGGGCATGTATGAGACCTCAAAGTCACCTCCACAGTGACACACTTTCTCCAACAAAGCCACACCTCCTAACAGTGCCACTCCCTATGAGCTTATGAGGGCCAGTTACATTCAAAGTAGTCTTCCGGAGAACTATTTCCTAGTATCTAGTAAGGTGGCTCACGACTACCTGTAACTCCAGCTTCAAGAGATCCAACACCCCTGGCCTGCACAGGTACCTGCACTCATGGGCACATACCCACAGGCAGACACATCCACACATAATTTTAAAAAATAATAAAACTGAAAAATATTTTTTAATAATTATATTATTATTTATTATTTTATGTGTATGAGTGTCTTGCCTGTGTGGTCTGTGCACCCACCTCATATCTGGTGCCCATGGATGCAGAAGAGGGTGTCAGATTCTCTGGAACTGGAGTTCCAGACAGCTCAAGTTGCCATGTGGGTGCTGGGAATTGAACCTGGGTCCTCTGGAAGAGCAGCCGGTACTCTCCTTAACCACTGAGCCATCTCTCCTGAAAAATCTTTTTAAAAGGATCTATTGTACAACAAATAGTTTATTACTGATAAAGCAAGTCTGCACGTGCTGAAATCAATGAGGAAGTTGTTTTACGAAAACAATTTGATAAACTTTTGTACAGAAAATTGCTCCTTTCTGTAATTGAGGGACCAGATCTAAAGTTTTGTCCAAAGCAATAAAGGCATTGAGCTGTCAAGACAGTCTAGTGTTGAATGCCTCAGCTGGTTTTTAGTAATGCTTAAAGCACAGTTGCTTACATAGACTCCAAAAGCAGAGAATGTGCTTTTCTGTCCTAAACCCATTCCCAGCTCTTGCCAGTTCCCTTCCTACCACATCCATGAACATTACATTCTGACTACCTTGTCAGATTAAGGAGAATCCAGAGCCTTTTCTGACATAACCTCTGTAAAAATTTCTGGCTAGTACAGCTTCCTGAGCATGCTGGGTGAGGGGCAGTTAGGGCTGGGCCACAGGAATGCTCTTAATAGGTATGAGCTGTTCAAAGGCCATCTTTGCTAATGTTGAGAACTGGATGAAAATATGAAGACTTTTTCTTCTTCTTTAACAGCTCACAAAGAAAGTGAACAACATAGAGACGGGCTGGGCCCTGGGAGCCACCTTTCACCTGCTGCAGTCTCTGGGCATCTCCAGCTGAGGCTACCGTGTCCTCTGACGCCTGCATTTCTCAAAAACTTTGTTTTACAAGGAGAGGACTCAGGCACTTTCTGAACAACTCTGGGGAAAGCCTGGACTGAAACCCATTAACTGGCTTTATTGGGAGGGAAGGGGTTTTATAGATGAGTCTTGCCCTGAGCCTCGTGATTTGGGCTTAATTAATTTTGCATATCTACTGTGAACATCTCCCTAACCACTTGGCTGGGGCACAGCTGGCACCAGAGTGTATATCTTTTGAGATTCTTTGTCAGAGTCCTGTGAAGAAAAAAGAATAGGCTTGGAACTCCATGTTAGATTGAGAGTTCAGAGACAAGTCCCTGGGAACCAAAGAAAAATCTCATGCCTCATTCCTTTGAATGTTTCAGTTTTTTGCTTATAAGCTAAATGAAGCTGACTTACTGAAGTCCCATAACCTATCAATACTGGTATTTTTTCTTCTTCCTACCCTTATGCATTCCCGACCCTAAAACCCAAAGTGAGAACTATCTGGCTTTGCATTTCCATCTTTAATTCAAAGAGAAGGGGAAAAAGACACTATATTAGAATTTGTGTGACCCTATGGCACAATTTAGAGCTTAGAGTGGCCTTTGGTGTTTTATTTTTAGACAGAGGTCATGTTATGTTGCTCCGGCTAGCCTGGCACTGTGTAACCCAGGTTGCTTTGAATTGTCAGTTCTTTTGCCTCAGCCTCCTGAGTCTTGCTCATCTCATGTTAAATCTCAGCAAGATGAGCACGTACCTCTTATCTGTGCCGACTAGAGCTGTAAGGAGGAGGGCCGTCCTGTTGAGAGGGACAGCTGTTGTGTCATGCCTCATTTATTACCCTAACTTCCCATGGCCCTAAACTTAGTATCTTTCTGTTTCTGTGAAATACAACTGCACCCTAGTTTTAGTCTGTGGTTAGAAGTTAGTGTGTGTGCTGTTTGAGTCTAAAGATAACCAACGCTTTCAGTTTGTCCTTTTGGGGGTTGGGGTGTGGAAAGTGCTGGACTTCTTGCATGTTAGGCACAATGTGCTACTACTGTGTTTTATAGTAGTGCTTTCTTGCCTGGGCCCTTGCTGATTTCAGCCACTATTTTCTAATTTATTGTCTCCTTTAGGATTTCATATCCCCTTACCAATGATACCCAACATTTGATTTGATTGATTCTTTCGGCCCATATCAGAACAAGGACTAACATTTCTAGAGAACCATGTTTTTTCTCTCAGGCCAGTCTGTTTTGAGGTTGAACACAGTTCATCATGCATGCTAGGCATTGGGTGCTCTACTACATTACAAAGTCATTATCTTAAATTTTTTTGCCAGGCAGTGGTGGCACACACCTTTAATTCTAGCACTTGGGAGGCAAAAGCAGGCGAATCTCTGAGTTCGAGGCCAGCCTGGTCTATAGAGCAAGTTCCAAGACAGCCAGGACTACACAGAGAAACCCTGTCTTGAAGAAAAAGAAAGTCATGTCGTTTCTTGTGTGACTGTCATTGGCTTGCCTCCTACTGGTTCTGGTTAGAAACACTATCTGCTGCTCAGCAGCTCTGTCATAGCGTTGCCCCTTCCTCTTCGCTTTCCAGTTTTCAGCTCCCCTAACTTGAAATTTTCAGTCACCTCCTCTTCCTTCCACTCTTCATAAAGGATGTGACTATGCCTGGCTCCATGGCAGTCCCCAGGGAACCTTTTTGAAGCCATTACATTGAGTCAATAAGTATTACCATCTGCTGTGTATAAATAGTAGGCAAATTTGTATATTCCTCCCAATTTTAGGGGTTTGTTTTGAATAAATGTGGGATTTCTTCAGATTTTGATACTAAGAGTATGTGTCTTGAGACTAGGTTTTATTGTTGCTTAAGTCAGCCATGAGCTTCTTGGACTCCCGAGTAGCGAGACTATAGGAAGGCATGCTGAGCCTGGCTCAAACTTCCATTACTAAGTTCACTTTCACTTATTGCCTTCTTCAAAACAATGCTCATCAGGCAGTGGTGGTGCATGCCTTTAATCTCAACACTTGGGAGGTGGAGGCAGGCAAATCTCTGAGTTCAAGGCCAGCCTGGTCTCCAGAGCAAGTTCTGGGACAGCCAGGACTACACAAACCCTGTCTCAAAAAGAACAAATAAACAACAAACCCCATAATGCCCATACATAATGAAATAGGTTTTCTACATTGGAAATAGCCTGAAGATTAAATCCAGTTTCCTATGGAATGCATGCTCAGCATCTCTCTCAGGTTTCTCCATCCAGCTTCTGTTAAGTGTTTGCCTTTCCACCTAGGATGCCACTGTTTACAGCTTCGTTAGCTGAGAGCTACCTCCTTCCTTCAGTCATCCTCCGCTTTCTCCTATTCCAAAACCTTTCAGACTCTTTGAAGCTAACTACATTTTTATGACTTTTAAAAAATGCGGCATACTTTCTAGACTTAAAAGTATTAAACCAGTCATAGTCCACTAAATGCTGTCACAGTTGAGAGAAGCCGATCTGCTTCCCCAACAGTAAACTCTACAGCAAGCTTTACAGCACAGGCCTGTAATCCTAGCTGTAATAGGAGCTGAGGCAGGAGGATTACAAGTCATAGGCTTTCTATGTAGCCAGTTTGAGGCCACTGGGCAACTCAATAAGACACTCAAGTTTTAAAAGGGAGAGGGATTAGAAGATTTCAGTGGGGCTGGAGATGGCTCAGAAGTAAAGCGCACTGGCTGCTCTTCCAGAGCTCCTGAGTTTAATTCCCGGCACCCACATGGTGGCTCACAACCATCTTTAACAAGATCTGGCGCCCTCTTCTGGAATGCAGGCATATATGCAGGCAGAACACTGCATACATAGATTTAAAAAGATTTCAGTTGCAAAGCATATTTAGCATGTCAGGTCCTAGATTCAAGCCCAGCACTAAATAAACGAAGTGAATAGCTCCAGATGACAAGTGAGTTTCTGGTCTTTCTACCACAGATGGCACCTGAAGCCTCAGAACAGGCACCCTAGCTGTGTATTGTCCCTTAGACACCTTCAGTTACCTTGGAAACTGCCAGAACTCTTAAATAGATGGATTCTCACCTCAGAAACTTATCTGCATACATCCGTCTTGACCAGAGAGCCTGTAGATTTTTCTGTTTGTTCTTTTAAATACAATTTGGAGTCTTAAATTTTCTTAGGAAAAAAGACATGGGCATTTTTTTGTTTGAAACAAAAGTTTCTCTATTAGCCCTGGCTGTCCTGGAACTCCCCTGAAGACCAGGCTGGTCTTGAACTCACAGATCAGCCTGCCTCTGCCTCTCTAAATACTGGGATTAAAGGCATGTGCCACCACTGCCTGGCAGCATGGGCCTCCTTTTACTAAGGGGGTCCCATGTGTTCTGGTGTTGCTGGCAAGTTCCATCTCTGTGAAAATGTAAATATAATTTAAATACCTTGCGTGCGTGGTGGATGCTGTGTGTATTATCACTATTATATGAAGAACATCTGAGTCACAGATGTCCTTACAAAGTGTGCCTTAAAGTTCTCATCTCTTTAACTTTTTTATTTTTCCATATATTAGAGAGTCAGTATTCTTATCAGGGCTACCTTTTTGGAAAAGGTGACCTTGTTCTGATAGTTTTTCCCAACAGCTGCCATCTTTTATTCTGGGGACATTTTCTGGATTTACTGACATCATATTACTTTGTACTAAGTTTTCTACATTGTTTAAAAAGCTGTCCTGTTGCAAAAGCTATCTTATCCCTCCAAAAGTTATTCCAACAGTTTAGCTTGATTGAAAGGAGACTTTCTTATTTCATCTTTTCAAAACAGACTTCTGGGCAAGACATTCTGTCCAGTGTTCTTACCTAACACAGGTAAGTTCTCTTCTGGAGACCTCTCTGGTGCTGTGCAGTGAGTAGGTCAAAACCCCAAGTCAGAAGCCACTCCATTAGGCACCTACACCACACATGGACAGGTTGTCCCTGAGGCCTCTGCAGCTGTATGTGCAGTAAGGTTATTTATTGTTTTTAATAACAGAATCAACAGAAAATGACATCACAGAGAAAAGCGTAAACAAAACTGAAATGTATTATATAAGGAAGTTTAAAGCATTAATAAGACCTGGCTGTTTCTTATCTTCACTTCCCCCTTAAAGTCCAGTGTACTCTGTCAAAGCAATGTGTATTTAATTGGCATGCCAGTGTTAATTTTAAAACAATCTAACAAAAATGTATCAAGCATTTCTGATTCTTTGTCAAGATAATTGTATAAGTTTATGATCTGTATTAAAGTATTCTGTTTAGAAAGTATTCTTACCATGTGAAATGAGGGAGATACCAGCTCAGAAATTTGTTTGTTTAGTAATAAAAAGCTCCTTTCAATCAAATAGTTTTCCTTTGGGTTTTTTCCTTAAATGTCACTCACTTTTTGACTACACAGGCCCATTAAGCAGAAGAGGAAAACAGACACAAGTTCTAGTGTAAACTTATGAAAGCGTCTTGGAAATGCCTTCTGATGGTCGTCACAGGGCCAGATGGTCTCTGTCATCAGCGTGGTCTCCAGGAGAGGGCACTCACTTGCTGGCAAAGGCCATTATCTGTTCCTGGAGAAAAAGGAGAGGGGGAAATGACACTTGGTCACTGTAGCTGAGGACAGGTGACAGAGGGAGAAACAGGCAGAGGTTCCATACAGACACTCCTACGAGTCCCTGCTTTCTTTCAGCTCTAAGAACAGGGCTGGCAGGGCTCCCCTAGGTCTGGAGTTACAGATGGTCGTGAGCCACCATGTGAGTGCTGGGGATTGAACCAAGGTCCCTCTAGAAGAATAGCAAGTGTTTTTCGCTGTTGATTCATCTCTCCAGCCCTCAGCCCTGTAGTCTTAAGTCCTTCCTACATATTTCAAGTTATTGCTTAGATGTGGGCACCACAAACCCAGCAGTTACTCTTATTCATAACCAGCTGGGAAGGTAGACCGGGTATGGTGGCTGGGCATGGCTGCATATGCCTTTAATCCCAGCAAACAGCAGGAAGAAGCAGATGGGTCACTATGATATATATATATATATATAACCTAGCCAGGACTACATACAAAGTCTCTATCTCAAAAATAACTACAATAAAAAATGTTATAAGCAAGAAAATTAACTCAAATTTAGAATGTCTGCAGTCCTTTCTCAGTAAAGAAAAATCTTGGAGAGCTGTAGGGGCCACTTACTTTGAGAGGAGACACTGCGTTAGTTGCCTGTAAGCCCCATGTCCTGAGCAGCACCAGTGGAGTGGCATTGGTTGAATAGAGCCTTTTCAATAGGTCAGTAGCAGCCAGAAGAGCAGTATTATGACGCTGCCTGTCTGTTTCATAGCCTGTGAGGTGGCTCATGGAACCTGGAGTTAAGAAGCAGGAAGAAAGGTCAAACCACTACTCCAGTAGTAAAAGATCTCTTCCTCCTCCTCCCAGTAGACACTACCACATCTTGCCTAGGGCAATTTGGCAACCCTGACAGGGTACCTGAATCCTTACCTAAGTCCTTCCCATTGAAGGCCGCTGTACTGAGATGATGAACCAAGCTGGAAATATCCCCGAAGCCCATGTTGACACCTTGTCCTGCAAGTGGATGGACTCTGTGGGCTGCATCACTAAGAATAAAACAGCATTCAGATGTGACCTCCAGCAACAGAGAAAGGAGTGGCCTGCTCCATTATGGTCTTACCCAATGAGTGCCACCCGAGGCCGGACGTACTCAGCAGCATGTCCCAGTCCCAGAGGAAATAGGGCTCTGCTTTTAGCATCCACCTTGGCTATACTTGGGGGCAACTGACGAGCTGAGACCTTAGTGGGCTTCAGAAGGGTGACGACATAGCGCAACATGGTGCTGGCCGAGTCGACGAAGTCTGTGTGGTTAGCATCACTCCACTGCAAGCCATCAGCCCCCAAATGGTGAAATCTGGTTAGTGACTAGTAAACAGCTAAGGATTCAACCCCTCTTTATAACCAACACTAAAGGTAATGCTACTTAACATGCCTAAATGGATCTTGTTCCTGAGTGACAAGCCCCTTAAAGCACATGCAAAACTCTATTTCCCAGTATTCCCCACGGGTTTTATTTCTGGGTTGACCCCTGACTAGAATTGCACTTTACCTTTCACTAGTCCCCAGCAATAGCCACAAATTAGCTACAGTGAAGCTCACCTTATGTCTCTAAGCTTAGGTAAAGCACAGAATGCCCTCCCACCTCTATCTCCTGGGAACACCTTTATTTTATTTTTTTCCATTCAAAAAAAATTTACATTTCCTCCCCTTCTCCCAGTCCCCTCCCCCACTTCCTTAAAAGAGGGCATGGTGCCCTGCCCTGTGGGAAGTCTAAGGCCCTCCCCCCTCCATCCCGGCCTAGGAAGGTGTGCATCCAAATAGACTAGGTTCCCCAAAAGATAATACATGCAGAAAAGATAGGTCCTAGGGTCATTGTTGATGGCTTCTCAGTCTGCCCCCATTGGCAGCCACATTTAGAGAGTCCAGTTTGATCATATGCTCGTTCAGTCCCGGTCCAGCTGGATTTGGTGAGCTCCCATTAGATCAGGCACACTGTCTCAGTGGGTGGTCCAGCCCCTCACGGTCCTAACTTCCTTGCTCATCTTCTCCCACCTTCTGCTCTTCGACTGGACCTTGGGAGTTCAGTCCATTGCTCCTGGGAACACCTTTAAACCCTCCTCTCTGTCCCCATGCTATGCTCTGCATGCATACATCTGTTACTGCACTTGTCATTCTCTGTCACTTGACTGTGTGCGTCCTGAAGGCAGGGCTGTGTCAGCAGTCTGTCTCTGGAGCCTGTTACACAGAAGGCTCTACCCCAAAGGTGCTGTGCTGCACAGGAATATACAGTGCATGGCCCACTAACGTTGGCAGGCCTTTGCAGCACAGCAGCCATAGCTTCCATTGTTTTGCATTTCCCTGTATGCCCTCACAGAATCTAAACCAAGGACTGCACTCACTAAGGGGAACCTACATGATTACTCCTTTTCCCCATCCCCCCAGTAGCTGGACAGGTGATACTCACAAAGGCAGAGTTGATGGCATCCACAAACTCTTCCTCATCCATGCTGACCAGCTCTGCTGCATGATCATGTGATGTGGACCAAACCAAGGAACTCAAGGTATCTGAGAGCTGTATCAAAAGAAAAGCATCAGCCTGGTGTGGTGGCATATGCCTGTGAGCACAGCATACAGCAGAATGAGTGTCAAGCCAGCCTGGGGTATAGTCCTCAAAACAACAACAAAAACCTGCCTCTTCTGAACTTGGGTGTTTTCAATCATAAAGGAAACCAAGAAAAGGAAGCCATGCTCGCATGGGACACAGTCCCTTTAAGCCAGGCTGAAGGAAGTGAGGCTCCAAAGACTGAGGCTGGCTGCTTTCGAGAAGCCGGAGGATCTCTTACCGGGAGCAGAGCAATAGGCCCAGAGGGGAGAAATCTTTGCCAGGCTACATTGTTTTCTGTGGCCTAGAATGGAAAGAAAGTTCTTATAAGGGGTACTGAGTGCTAAGGACAAGATCCCCAGACGACAGCTCCAGAGCTTACCTCTGATAAATGCAGAGTGGCCACCACAGCAGACTGGTCATAGGTCCAGCTAACATTCTGGATCCCAGCAGCTCGTCTTACTCCTGAGTTGTGCCCATCAGCACCAATCTGCATGGACACAAGGGCCTACTAAGTCTTACAACCACTTCAAAATCAAACTGCTCCAGTGTCTTTGCCCTCCTGTCTAGTCCCAGCTGGAATGG
This sequence comes from Ondatra zibethicus, assembly GCA_004026605.1. Lineage (NCBI taxonomy): Eukaryota > Metazoa > Chordata > Mammalia > Rodentia > Cricetidae > Ondatra > Ondatra zibethicus. The sequence goes on from PVIU01004308.1 coordinate 58,864, forward strand.
GAAACCATAAGGCTTGTCTTACTCACAGCCCTACAAAATGGGACCTCAGCCTGAGCTAATGGGACCAAAGTGGCTATATGAACCAAGAGGTGCCAGCAATGGCCATATTCAACCAGAGTCTTTTGATATGTGAACTAGAAGAGACAGGCACAGAGTGGGCACTGCAGTTTAAAAAAGAAAAAGTTGGTGAGCAGAGAGAGAAACAAGAAAATGAGAGCCCCAAGGAGAGAATGGCACTGGGGCTTCAGGGGCAGAAAAAAGAACACGGCCAAGTTTCCAACACTCCTGGGAAGCCTGGTTATCCTATCCTAAGGTAGCCCATAAAGCAACCATCTAGCTCAGAGTGCCTTAAATAGGGGGTAGTCATCCTATAAATAATAACTTAAAGTCACCCCATGGTTTCCATCTGAATGTTTCCTCTAGAATGTAAGGTATGGACATGCAAGACCCCTGACAAAGCAAGAATCTTCAACTACCAACAGTTTGGTCTGGAGGGTGCTGCCATCACCTAGGGTAATATGGACCCAAGGGCTGGAGTCTGTCATGGAAAATGGGGCAGGCCAGGCATAGTCAACAGCTTTGCTCCTGTAGAGAACCCTCACACGGTCTGGAGAAGGCAAAAGAGAAAGAAGCAAAACATCAGAAAGGTAGGTAAAGGACTGAGCCTAAAAGCAAGGTCCCTGGATAGCCTGTCCTGTCATTTACTGGCAAGCAAATGTAAAAGTAAGTCAAATCATTAACACTCTGGCCCTGGAACTGCTGGTAAAGAGCAGAAGCCAGAAAACCGTTCAATGTCAAAAAGATAAAAAGAGCAAATACTAGCTGAGCATAGTGGAGCATGCCTTTAATTCTAGCAGATGCAGACACATCTTTTTGAGTTTGAGGCTAACCTGGTCTACAGAGGGAGTTCTAGGCCAGCCAGAGCTACACAGTGTAATCCTGACTCAACATCCCCATCCCCAACACAAATCAGAGAGAGGGAGGAGAGAGAGAATTCTAGCCTAAGGTTCTTCTCCTAATTTTACTGTGTCTGAGCAGGGGGTGGGGGTGGGGGATGACGACACAACACACACACACCACAGGCTGAAATATGTATTATACCTCAAAATATTTTTCTACTTGGGTGCTAAGTTATAGTTGGATGAAGAAATAAACTCTGGGGCACAATCGCAGGGGACAATGGCAACAGATGACAATGATGTAGGTAGGTCAATGGAAAAGCACATGCCTAGCATGATGTAAATCCTAGGTTCAGTCCCAAGATATAGACACAGGCACACAGACAGACAGACAGACAGACAGACACACACACACACACACACACACAAAGAGTGATTCTGGTGATGGAGCCTAAGGCCTTACACACTAGACAACTGATCTACCATTGAATATACCACCAGTCCAAAATTTTGTTTTGTTGTTTCTCAAGACAGGGCTTCTTTGTGTAGCCCTGGCTGTCCTGAAACTCACTCTGTAGAAGAGGCTGGCCTCGAACTCACAGGCATACACCTGCCTCTGCTTCTTAAATGCTGGAATTAAAGGTGTACACTACCACTGCTGCCCAACCCTAAATCATTTTTAAAAGCTAGATGGTGGCCCATCACATAAATGAATGAACAATATCCCATATTAAAAAAAATTAACAAGCTGGGCATGGTGGCACATGTCTCTAATTCTCGTATCTGGGAAGCAGTGGCAGGAGACCAGGAGCTAAAGACTGGAACTACATAGTGAGTTTAAAGTCAGTCTGAGCTACACGAGATCCCGTCTTAAAAGACTCAAAGAAAAAAAAAGCAAAACTCATATAAATTGCTTCCAGTTTTTCTCTCACTTGAATCCCAAGATATTATACATAAAGGAATTCATATATTTCCTAAGCAGTTTATATCCAGAACATACATAGAACTCTTCTAACTAAAAAACAAAAGAAAATGACCCATTTTTAAATGTGCAAAAGATTTTCAATAGACATTTCTCTAAAGCAAACATACACATAATCACAGGACGTTATTAATATTATTACTCATTAAGTAAATAAACTCAATGGACAAAAGTATAATGGACCACACTAGGACAGCTGTAACTTAAAAGCAAGCACTGAGAAGGATGTGGAAAAGTGAGCCACTTAAACCAGGGGAAGGTGAAATGATGCATCCTCTGGAAACGGTCAGGCGATGCCTGAGAATGTTAAATACAGAATTATGATGTGACTATGCAACTCCACTTCCAAGTGGGGAAGACACATGTTGCTGGGCCTGCTTGTGCAAGCTACTTGTGAGGCCGAGACAAGCAGTTATAACTTAGAACCTGCCTAGACTACAGAGTGAGTTTAAGGCCAGCCTGAGCAACCTGCTGAGACCCTGTCCAAAACAGAGAGCTGGGAAAATAGCTGAGAGTAGAAAGATTACCTAGCTTTTAAAACCCTGCATTCAATCCCAAGTCCTGGAGAACACATAAATCAACAAACCATCCATCACACAAAACAGTCACGACACTATTCACCAACTACCCGAAGTGGAAATAACACAAATTCTATTAACTGACAAATAAATAAATACAATTTGATATATCCATACAATAAAACATTATTAGCAATAAAAGTTTGCGCTACAATGTGACTGACTCTAACCCCTAATCCACAGTGTGGCTCACTTCTGAGCTGCTGAGAACAGACAGCTCTAGAAAGATAAAAGCAAAGGTTCAGTAAGAATGAGGAATGACAATAAGGTGTGAGGTTTCCTTCTGAGTGATGGAGACGTTCGAAAGGATCCTGCGGCAACAGATGCACAACTCTATAAATACACTGAAAGTCACCGAGTTACACAGGTAAAATGGGAGAATTTTATGGTATTCAAGTTTATTCAAATAAAGCTGGTAAAAAGAAAGGTAAATCCTAAAAGAATTTCATCTTTTTTTTGAGGGGGGGAAGGACCTCACTATGTATCCCTGGTTGGCCTGGAATTCACTACTCAGTCTTGGCTGGCTTCAAATACCAGACCTGCCTACCTATCTCCCCACTGCTGGCATTAAAGGTGTGCCACCATGTCTGGCCACCAGGGGCTATTCAGTATCTGTAAAAGGGCCTTTTATCAGGGTCTACAAGAGGGTCTTTTCTTCTGACAAGTACAGAGGCAATCATTTCCCAGAGAGGAATGGAGATGGCAGCTCACCTGCCACAGCCTCCAGCTGCTTGGTGAGAGCACACATGATGACGTCATTTTCCACTATGTAGCCCATGACATCTAAGTTATCCCTATCAAACATAATCAAGGCCTCTGAGCAGGAGTCCCACACCTGCAAACACAAAGAAAAGTGCATTAACCCTAAAGAAAATGAAACACAATTCTAACCCCAAGCCAGATGTGGCTTTCCAGAATGAGGCAGCACATCCCAGTCTGTCGGCCTCTTTGGCAGGATATAAGGTGAGAAGCCTCAGAATCAGGAATGGTGGGCACACCTGTGAGCCCAATGCTTGGGCACTTGTCACAGGTGATGACTGATCAGGCAAGACTCAGCTACACAACAAGTTCAAGGCAAGCCTGGGCTACCTGAGCCATTACCACAAAAAGACCAAGCTAATTAATTAAAAAGAAAGTAGATTATTAGCTGGGCAGTGATGGCACACACCTTTAATCCCAGTACTCAGGAGGCAGAGGCAGGCGGCGGATCTCTCTGAGTTCAAGGCCAGCCTGGTCTACAGAGAGAGTTCTAGGATGGGCTCCAAAGCTACAGAGAAACACTGTCTCGAAAAAAAAAAAAAAAAACAACTGTTAGTCGATTCACAAGAATGCCTTCCCACACTGAATTTAAATTTTGATTCATGCCAGGCAGTGTGGTACATGCCTTGAATCTCAGCAGAGGAGGCAGAGGTAGGCAGATCTCTGTGAATTCAAGGCCAGCCTGGTCTACAGAGTGAGTTCCAGGACTGGCTCCATAGCTACTGAGAAACCCTGTCTCAAAAAAACAAAAACGAGAACAAATTGATTCATAAAAAGTTCAGAGAAATCAGACTCTAACAAGGTAACATAAGACAGACCAAGACTCCCAGCACTCGGGAGGCAGAGGCCAGCCTGGTCTACAAGAGCTAGTTCCAGGACAGGCTCCAAAGCTACAGAGAAACCTTGTCTCGAAAAACCAAAAAAAAAGACAGACTAAGACATCCCAACAAAATTAAGGGAAAAGAGGTACCTGCATCCGCCGGAAGGCTTTGCACCGCATATTGCAGATGTCGTCCCATGCACCAAAACCTAAAAAAAAATCACAGTGACCTCACATGGACCTCTGCTCCTGGGCTCCCTTGTGTCTCTCCAACTGTTAAGCAGGAGGTTGTTTCAGTGTTTTCCAAAAACAGAAGGGAAAACTCTTCAAGCTGTCAGGATCAAGCCCTGCTGCTCTCAGCTCCAGATTACACAGCATGAAGAAGCCCCAAAAGGCCAGAGTACAGTAAAGCAGTGAGAATAAAAAAGGAAAAGTAAACAGTGTCACCCTTTTCCTTACTAGCTTTTATTAGCTATAAACATTCTAAAGACTGTTTTCTTCATCTCTTCATGGCACCAAGAACATTTGTGCTTTGAAGCAATATTTACTGAGCATCTAACAAGGGCCAATTATAATTTTAGGTCCAGAGTAGACCAAACAAATTCCCATGTGCAGCTGTTATTTAACTGAAGAGACAGACAACATGAACATGCACATAATATAATGTCAGGACAGCCAGGGCAGTTACACAGAGAAACCCTGTCCCGAGAAGCTATAAAGAAAGAAAGGAAGAGAAAAGAAAAGAAGGATCTATAGGAACTAAGGAGGTAACTCCACTCTCAAGCAAAATAACTGGGTTCCATCCCTAGTATTACATACATGTAGTGGTATGCCTCACATTATCCCAGCAGTTGGGAGGTGGAAGCAGAGGGACCAGCATTTAAGATTAAATTCAAGGTCAGATTCTATCTTTGAAAAAAGAAAAGAAGCCAGCCTCTAGTCCCAGCACTCAAGAGGCAGGGGCAGGCAGATTTCTGAGTTCAAGGCCAGCCTGGTCTCCAAAGAAGTTTCAGGACAACCAAGGTTATACATTACACAGAGAAAGCAAAACAAACAACAAACCCACAGAGAAAAACCAAAAAAACCTTGTTTCAAAAAAGCAAAAACAAAGAAAAAAGAAAGAAAGAAAGATAGTTGGGCGGTGGTGGCGCACGCCTTTAACCCCAGCACTCGGGAGGCAGAGGCAGGCGGATCTCTGTGAGTTCGAGACCAGCCTGGTCTACAGAGCTAGTTCCAGGACAGGCTCCAAAGCTACAGAGAAACCCTGTCTCGAAAAACTAAAAAGAAAGAAAGAGGGGCTGCAGAGATGGCTCAGAGGTTAAGAGCACTGCCTGCTCTTCCAAAGGTCCTGAGTTCAATCCCGGCAACCACATGGTGGCTCACAACCATCTGTAATAAGGTCTGGTGCCCTCTTCTGGCCTGCAGACATACACACAGATAGAATATTGTATACATAGTTAATAAATAAATAAAAATTCATGATGTTAAAAAAAAAAAGAAAGAAAGAAAGAAAAAAAGCACAAAGCTAAAGTGACTGAAGAGTTTAATTCTAGATAGAATAGTTTCAGGTAGGATGGCCTGAAGGAGTACCATGTAGAACAAATAGACAATTCATTTACATTCCCAAAAAAGACCATTAAAATGCAGACTCCCCAGCCCTCCTGAGGACTGACTTGGAATAGAGTGATGCAGGGGACTAAATAATAATGTCTAACATCATAAATGAGGTGACATGATGGATCCACATGTCTCAAGATGTCATCTCCAGACCAGGACTTGACACTGTCAACTTCAGCAGCCCTCATCTTCAGTTATGACCACTGCCAAGCCTACCTGCTCACCCCCTACTGTGAGCTTCCTCTCCCCTGCTCTGGTGACTGATCTATGGGCCTGCTCTGTGCCCTATGGGAAAGCCGAGAGGAAAGGAGGCAGGACCAGAAGACAGGCTCATCTACTCACTACTGAGCAGGGTTGCAGAGCCAGGGGAGATGGAGCTGACTCTGTTGCTGTAAGTGGCTGACAGTTTCTCCAGTACTTTCTTTGGACCCGCCTCTAGCAACAGGATTTTCTTGTCACGAAAATGAATGTCATGTCCTAAAAAAGAAAAAGAATTAATATTTTAATTCATTTTCGAAATTTAATTACAAGGATTTAATTACACATTAGGGCAACTGCAACTAATAACAATGTGCTGCATACTTCTAAAGCTAGCAGAATTTTGAAAGTTTTCATCATAAAGAAATAATAAATGTTTAAGGAAATGTCTAAGCAGACTTAAAATTTTGTATGTATGTATCAAACATTACAAGGCACACCATTAATAAGTGTACTTTTTATGTTTTAAGTTTTCAATCAGAAACAAATATAAACCAGCTATGGTAGCTCACACCTGTAATCCTAGCGTCTAGAGGCTAAGGTGGGATGGTTGCTGTTGTGTGGTATTTTCATTGTGTTCTGACAAGCAAAGCTTGCTTGGAGTCAGAGGGCGGAGTTAGCCACTAGTTAACCATAGAAGTCTGGAGGACTGTACAGAGAGGAGACAGGAAGTGATAAGGTGGACAGACAGGACCCTTTATGGATGGGGTTCGGAAGAGGTAGGAAGGGACTGTGGCTCTCTCTCTGCTTCTCTGAGCTTTCAGGGTTTTTTGTTTTTTTAAATATTTATTTATTATGTATACAATATTCTGTCTGTGTGTATGCCTGAAGGCCAGAAGAGGGCACCAGACCTCATTACAGATGGTTGTGAGCCACCATGTGGTTGCTGGGAATTGAACTCAGGACCTTTGGAAGAGCAGGCAATGCTCTTAACCACTGAGCCATCTCTCCAGCCCAGCTTTCAGGTTTTTTACCCCAATATCTGACTCTTGGTTTTTACTGATAAGATTAATTAGATTTACGCTTCAGGTTGCCATGATTTTCCAGTCAGCCTAGGCTACAGAATGAGAACATGTCTCAAAAACAAACAAAACACCAACAAAAACAAAAAAGATGAACTAGTCTCTTAAACCTTAGAAATAAAGTTTCTAGGCTGGGGACACAGACAGTGGTGGCATGTCTACCTATCAAGTTTGAGGTCCTTGTTCAATCTTCAGTACTGCAAAAATGAATAACAATTCCAATTTCCTAGCAGGGAAAACCACTCTCCTAAGCAATGACATAACTGCACCACTTCAGCTGAGACAGCCGCCCTTCCCACAACTGCACAACGTCTCCAGATAAAGCTCACACTTTGTGTGTGCTACACACAAAGACACAAATAAAGGAAAAATCTATTACCGGCAAATAGGATTCCCTAGGAAGGAATAGTTTAAAAAAAAAAAAGTAGCCATCTATTTCTTTCCCTGGAGTGAACTCACTAAAATTGACAGCTCAATAGTATAGCATAGGTCCACATGAGCGAGGCCTGGGGTTCCATCTCTAGGCTGTGGTTGAACACGTACACACACAGGAAAAAGATGAGGGGGGAATTAGAATAGAAACAGAGAACAATGGAGTATTTTAAGGAAACAAATCTGCTGCAATCTCAAGATAGAATAAAGAATTTATTATTTAGGGACTGGAGAGGTTCAGAGCACTGGCTGCTCTTCCAGAGGTTTTGAGGTCAGTTCCAGGCAACCACACTGTGGCTCAGCACCATCTTTACTAAGAGCTAGTGCCTTCTTCTGGCATGCAGGGATACACTGAATACACAACGGATCAATCTTTTAAAAAATTATTTATTTAAAAAATACACCACAAACCTGATCCTAAGACATCTGTAGTGAAAATGGAACTTAGAAACACTGTCACTAGGAGAAGACCTGCAGCCCATTCTCCCCAGTCTCTGACAAAGCAAAGAACTAGAAGGGAATTTGTTACTGACAATAAAGTTATAAAGAAATAATGTGGCTGGGTGGGCGTGATTCATGCCTTTTGATTCCAGCAGAGGCAGACAGATCTGAGTTCAAGGCCAGCCTGATCTAGAGGGAGTTCCAGGACAGCCAGGACTACACAGAGAAACCCTGTCTCCAAAAAACAAACAAACAAATAAAAAAAAGAATTAGATTTCTAAACACATTATCAAACACAGCCAGGCAATGTATTTTATTTCCTAACTAATGTGACTTTTTTTTTAAACAAAAAAACACTTAGAAATAATGTCAGAAGGCCTGGTATAGTGGTAGACACCTGTATTTCCGGCCACTCAGGGGCTCAGGCAGGAGGATTTTAGAGCCCAGAAGTAGGAGGCTCAAAATAAAACGAAAAGAATGGGGGCTGGAAAGATGGCTCAGCGGTTAAGAGCTCTGACTGTTCTTCCAGAGGACCAGGGTTCTGTTCCCACAGCACCCACATGGCAGCTCACAACTGTCTGTGACTCCAGTTCCACGGGATCCAACATCCTCACACAGATATATATGAAGGCAAAAACACCAATGCATATGAAATAAAAAGAATGGTATAGTACAAGAATAGATTTAAGTGTACTAGGGAATTATGCAGGTAACTGTTCCCAAACTCAGATGTGAGAGGGAGCTACAAGCCTGAAACATAAGTTAGTTGCACGTCTGAAGACAGAGTGGACTTAAAGGAAAAATCAATAAAAACCTGCATGAATCAGGAGTGTATTTGGAACCTCAGCTTTAGGGAGGTAGATGTGGGGGGGGGTGTGCCACTTCAAGCCCAGGCCAGCTAGGGCTACAGAATAGGACCTCATTTCAAAAGAATAAACAAACAAAAGCCTAATATAAAAATATAAAAAGTCTTATATATTTTTGTTTGCTTGGCTTTTTCTTTTTTTTCTTTTTTTTTTTTTGGACAGAGGGTTTTATACACCTGATGCTGACCTGAATCAAACTCACTATGCAGCCCAAGGATGACTTTGAACTTCTGATCCTCGTGCCTCTATCTTCCAAGTGCTGGGATCACAGGAGTTTACCACCATGCTTTTTACCACCCTGATGTGCAACAGCCACTCCTGAGTTTTAAAGTGTAGCATTCTGCGAGACAGAAAGGATGCAATTCTGATATAGAATTGTGTGTGGATGTTAATAAGAAGAAAGCAAGGTTGCCTCCCCTCCCTGCAACACTGGAGAAAGAACAGAAAAGGACAGCAAAACAAATGAAAAACTCACAAAAATCTAACACGGAGCAAGCCACCAAAATCGGAACACTAAAGCTTCAAAGAGACCAGGAACGGAGGCACATAATGCTCGCACTGGGTAAATTTAGTCAACAACACTGGTCACTAGGGAAATATGAACACAAACCACTTCCTACCCACTAAGAGGACAAGGACAGTGCTGTCAGGGCCGGGAGAACCTGGAACACTCATATGACAATGTCAAACGGAGCAATCTCTCCAACAGCTTGGCAGTTCTTCAGAACGTGAGTTACCACATGACCCTGGGCAGACTCAACTGTCCATACCAAAGCTTGCACACAAAATGTTCTTGATAGTCCTACGTGTTACAGGCCACAGTGAAAACTAATCAAACATTGATTAGTTGATAAATGAGCCAACTGAATGTGGCACATACACATGGCTGAGGGTTGCCTCAGCCCTCAAAGAGCTCTGACACATGTGACATGGGTCAACCCTGAAAACACTAAGCATATCTCCACCTACATATAACTGTAGAAAAGGCAAATCTACAGACAGGAGGCTGGAGACTAGCTCTTTAGGGCTGAGAGGATAACAAGAAATGGAGTAACTTCTAATGAGCTCCAAGATCTTTTTTGTTTTGTTTCTTAAGAGTAAAGAAAGTGTACTAAAACTTGGGCTGGAGAGATGTCTCAGAGGTTAAGAGCACTGGCTGCTCTTCCAGAGGTCCTGAGTTCAATTCCCAGCAGCCACATGGTGACTCACAACCATCTATAATGAGATCTGGTACCCTCTTCTGGTGTGCAGGAATACTTGCAGGCAGAACACTGGACACGTAATAAATAAATAAATCTAAAAAGTTAAAAAAAAAACTTACTGTATTGATTTTTTTTGGGGGGGGGGGTTCGAGACAGGGTTTCTCTGTAGCTTTGGAGCCTGTCCTGGAACTAGCTCTTGTAGACCAAGTTGGCCTCGAACTCAGAGATTCACCTGCCTCTGCTTCCCAAATGCTGGGATTAAAGGCGTGCACCACCACCGCCCCGGCTACTGTATTGATTTTATAGCTCTGCGAATGTATTAAAAAACAGATTGAACTTCATGCTTTAAGTGGGAGGGCTTACAACTATATGAACTGTACCGTAAGCAGCTTTAGGGCCGGGCGCCTTTAATCCCAGCACTCGGGAGAAAGAAGCTGGCGGATCTGAGTTCGAGTCCAGTTTGGTCTATTATCCAATACTTCAAGGCTCATAAATTCTGGGCAGTTCCCACGGGTTGGACTGATTTATAAGGCCCGCCTACTTTTGATCCCATAGGACATCGTGCTCATTCCTGTGGGTCCGAGGGCTCCCCAGGGAGGGTAGCGAGCAAACCACCAGGTCAGGCTGTGAACATGTATGTCCCTCCGCAGCCCAGTTCCCCGCCAGCTACCGCCGGGGTGCACCTACCCAAGGCACAAGCCATGGCAGCGCCCACCAGGCCTCCTCCTGATACCACCACATCGTACACGGTGTCTGCCGAGGAGCCGGCCCATCGCCGACAGGCAGCTAGAGGGCGGCGTCCGGCCGCAAGCGGCGCGCTACTCCACCAGCGGACACACAGCAAGCCGGTCATCGGGCCAGTGCGGGCCGCCATAATGACTCGCGCCTGCGCCTGCGCCCTGAACACTCCAAGCACCCACCCGAGTAGCACTTCCGGGGCAACCCTGTGCCGCTTCAGTCCTTTCTTCAGAACCGGAAGTAAAATGTGCGAAGAGACTTAGCCAATCAGAAAGTGACTCTGACTCCAGGGGCGGAACAGACTGGACACTGGAAGCCAATCCGAGGCTAACGCTGTAAAGGGGCGTGGCTATATCAGTGCCTCGCCGACCGCGCTACTGTTACCGCCGCTGCCACCGCCGCTGCCACCGCCGCTTCTGCTTCTGGTTAGGAAGATGACTGTGGGGAGATCTTCCGGGGCCCCCGAATGCGCCGAGTGGAGCCGTGAGGTGAGCGGAGAAAGGAGGAAGCACGATGCCTCAGAAAGGAATCCCCAAGAGGGGAAACTGTTTGGCGTTGCCGTGGAGACAGAGTCAGGGGCGTGTCACCGAAGGGCGTGGAATTAAAATTACCTGTGTTTAGATGGTCGGGGACTCTGTCTTGGGGACTTGAGCCACTTGCTTCTTGTACCAGGCTCTGGCATCGGGGAGCGTAGCAATAACAAACCACGAATTAATCTTGAAAATATTAAAGTGATCTCCAGTTTCATATAATTATCCAGAAAAGGCAAAGTCGTTGCGAGCAACTGAGGAGGAGGGGAGAAACAGGGAGAGGCTTCCAAAGGCTGCCAAGGTTTTTGTTGTTGTTTTAGAGTTAGGAAAATGTACTGTAGTAATGAATGCGCAGCTTTGCGAATATACTGAAGTTCATTCAACTGTATGTGTGTCTACTCTCAACCTCATTTTCTAGAAAATAAAACAGATTAAACAATTTCCCCCAAATCTATAAAGACCGAAGGTAGGCTGGTGGTTCCTTAGGGCTGACAGAGTGAGAAACGATGTGCGAGGTTAAGGGAAATTTTAAAAAGAGCTACTAAAGGCTATTATTGCATTTCTTTAGTTGTTGAGAACCATTGTTCTCAACCTGAGAGTCCTGGCCCCTTTGGGAGTTGAATGATCCTTTCATGGGGTGGGATATCAGATATTTACATCATGATTCATAACAGTAGCAAAATTACAGCTTTGTAGAAGCAATACAAACAACTTTATGGTTGAGGGTCAGCACAACATGGGGAACTGTATTAAAGGGTCACAGCATTAGGAAGGTTGAGAACCACCGCTTTACTGCTTTAGGGGAAGGAACAAAATGTTCTGAATTACACTGTTGAGAGTTAAGCAATTCTGCCTATATTAGAGCCAGTGGCTTATGCACTTTAAAGATTTGAATTGTACACCGTGGGCATTGTGTTCCAATGACATTTTTTAAAAGAAAGAGCCAGTGTTATGGCTCAAACCTGTAATCCCAACAACTCAAGAGACTAAAGCAGCAGGATCAAGGGTTCAAGGTCACCCTTTGGCCCTGTCACAACGGAGAGAGGGAGAGAAGAAAAGGGGGAGAGAGCATTGAGCCCTAGATCACATGCTCTTCAGCAATAGAGCTAGGGGCACAGCACACACAGATCTTTAACCCAGATGGACGGTTCCAATTGCAACTAAGCATCTATAGTCCCTCCTGGCCTAGTACCGCCAACCTAAGGGCATGTCAGGCCACTGTCCTCCAGCCACACCAGCTTCTTTCTGTCACTTCAAGATTCACTTGAGGGCTGGAGAGATGGCTCAGCGGTTAAGAGCACTGCCTGTTCTTCCAAAGGTCCTGAGTTCAATTCCAAGCAACTACATCTGTAATGAGATCTGGTGCCCTCTTCTGGCCTGCAGGCATGCATGCAGACAGAATACTGTATACATAATAAATAAATAAATCTTAAAAAAAATTCACTTGAGGAAATAAAAATCAGCCTAAAACTGAGAGTCAGACCTTCCTGACCTCAGTGGTTCAGTTCTGCTCTCAGCTTTATAATGGTGGCAAAGCAGCATGCATTCATCAGGAACAAGACTTTAAAGTTTTATTTTCTACTCGTGTAGTACTATGGACTGAGCCTAGGGGACTAGCCCTGTGCATAGGTAAGTGTTCTGCTGTGGAGCCAAAGCCCAGCCCCAGATTTTCAGTCTTTCTCTGAATAGCCGTAGGATCCCTGTGTTAGGCAGTGGCTGTGATTTGCAGTTCCTAGTGAATCACACAATCAGGAGAGTGAGCGATGGCTAGCCTCTAAGTGCTCTGTGTTGGTAAGCTAGATGCTCACCAGGTTAGTGTATTAGTGCCCTTCTACTTAAAATACTTTCTCAGAATGGGTTTATCTATCCACAGCCTCATCGTAAGTGAAAGACCCTCTGTGCCACTCAGACTAACAGATGCAGCCAAGGAAGTGATAATGCTTACTTATCAGTTGTTGCCCTTTGTCCTGTTCTGTTACCCACCTTACTAGACCGTTCTCGATCCATCACAGCACTGTCCAGAATTGGCCCCTCTTCCCCTGACCCTCTTCTCAAAACAGTCAGAGCACACCGATGCTAAAACTCTGTCCCCGCACATTTGCTATAGTTTTCCTGGAGGCTATGCCATGAGTTGATGAATTTAATCCTGATTATTGGTACATCCCTGTGACCTCAGACATGTATAGGCAGAAAAGCTTTCCCAGGGCACATTTGTGTTATCCTGTTCTCATGGGAATACAAGCTTCATGACATACTAGGCACCCGGCCCATATGTTCTTATATACACATGGATAAACGTGGTTTTGATGCTGGTGCTTCACAGTGCTAGGCAAGGGCTCAGCCACTGAGTTTCACTCCTAGCCCTTGACATATTTAAAAGCTGGTTGGGTGTTCTGCTCTCCATGTTGCTCTTTCACCTAGACACATCATTCCTGATGTTAATCACCCTTTCCTGGTGACGGTGTGGAAGTTGGTTCGGATGGGAGGAAAGTAAGGGTGTCGATGGGGAACAATTAGGTAAATCCCAAATCAACCTGGGAACAGGGTAGGTAGCCAAGGTCACAGGCAGGAGAACAGAATGTGTGCTTCCCTCTAGGACTCAGAGTGCTCTTTGTGCTGAATGGAGCAGGGAACTGGCATTAGCTCTTCTGCCACGTTCCCTGACCATAGACAGGCATATAATACATTGTATTGGGAAATGTCTTTTGAGTGAAGAATACACTTTGCCCCTTCTTAGTTCCTAATATAGTAGGGCCTTATTCAAAGTAAGGTTAAAGTCATTTTTGAGTCTCTCTGAAATTATAGTTTAACTCACTATTGATTTATCTTTTGTTTTAGATATTTCCCCCCAAATCCTCTTCAGACACTGAGCCAGAAGATGAGCTGTCTGGAGAAGGGCTGGTTTTGGCCAGAGTTGGAAAACTCCACGAGTTCCTCAGCCCAGTGGAGGAAACAGATTCTGCTTCTGACTCCACTGGGAGCTTTTCTAGGCCCTTACAGGTTCGAAAGCAGAAAGGCAGGTGGAGTCTGCTAGAGTCTCCATGTCAGTCTGACCCAGACAGTGATCAGGATGGCTCTGATGATGAGGAAGACTTAGAGACTTTCTTCCAAGACAAGAGCAGGGGGAAGCCACAGGTCCGGGACCCTCCATCTCTTAGGTGAGACACTGCATTCAGTGACTGCCGCATTCCAGCACTCCAGGCCAGTCATGCCATAGCTCAGGACCCTTGCCTGCCTTCCCTCTGTCAGACTACCTCTGGAAGTTGTCATTTATCTAAGACCCAGCCCAGAGTTAGCTCCGGGATCCAACCACATGCTGTGATTCTTTTGAAAAATGCTATTTTCTGTCTATGGGTGTTTTGCCTGCATGTACTGTGTACCATGTATTTGCCTAGTGACTGTAGAGAACAGAAGAACGTTGAGTTCCCCAGAACTGAAGGTACAGACAGCTCTGAGCAAACGCTCTTAACTGCTGAACCATCTCTCCAGCCCGCGTGTTTTGAGTCTTACCCAGTGATCGATCCTAAATAACTCTGGGCAGCACTTACTTAGTTGGAGCACAGGAATGACCCACAGGATTCCTTTCCCAGACAGCCTTTCCTCCAAGAGTGACAAGGTTCATTGCCTGTGGCCAAGTCTGCCAATGTGTATATGCTCTATCCTTTATGTTTTTTCCTCCCTTTTTGAGACAGAGAGTCTCATATACTGCAGGCTGACCTTAAACTCCTGAGCTTCCCAGTTAAACCTCTCAAGGGCTTGGATTACAGGCATGTGCCACCATGCTAGCCTTTATCTCATTTAATATGTACTGTCTTTCCAATAACCTCATGAGTGGATATTATTTTTGCCACTCTACATGGGAAATCCAAACACTGCAAGGTTTGAATTGGATCCCTTGACTCTTCAGCCCTGTGCTGCCCCACTGCACGGTTTATCTTATGCAGTTATCAGAATGCAAAGTGGCAATTCCTGCATGAATTCTTAGGGGATAGTCTCCCGTTGGGCCTCTGAGATTGCTTGTGGCAAGAAGGGAAGCCTAGCTGGTAAGGTTAAGAACTTACAGGCCTTTGGGGCTTTGGGGCGAAGGCTAAGAAGCCTCTTGGTTATGGTCCGCTGGGCAGGGAGGATGGCGGCGGGGAGGCTCAGAGAGGCGCTAGCCTCTTGACTACAGGGTCGCACAGCACAGCTTTCTCCTCAGGTGTGGCTCCATGAGGCGCTGCAGCTCCATGACCAGCCTTCCCTGTGACCTTGCCAAGACACAGAACCTGCCAGCCTCAGACTCTGGGCCTCCCTCCCAGCACAGAAGTGTCTGCTCCTGGGCATCCTCCATCACTGTCCCTCAGCCCTTCCGTATGACGCTGCGGGAGGCCCAGAAGAAGGCCCGGTGGCTGGCCTCACCTGCCTCTTTTGAGCAGGAGAGGCTGCAGGCCCAGAAACAGGGCCAAGAGGAGTCTGAGTGCTTTCGGCAGTTCCGAGCCCAGCCTGTGCCGGCGCATGTCTACCTCCCACTCTACCAGGAGATCGTGGAGCGCAGTGAGGCACGGAGGCGTGCAGGGATCCAGAAGAGGAAGGAGCTGCTTCTCTCCTCCTTGAAGCCCTTCAGCTTCCATGAAAGGAAAGAGCAGAAAAAGGAAGCTGCTCCACAGACAGACTCGGCTGCAGTGGCTCAGGCCAAGGTCCCCCCAAAGAAGGTCACTAGAAGGATCCCCAAAGCCATTCTGGAACCAGCCCTTGGGGACAAACTCCAGGGTAAGGATACTCTTGGCATCTCTGGCTACCTTTGGCCTGGGGTCCCCAGAGGCGCTACAGGGATTTACATTAAGGTTCAGGGACTCCACTGGTGTGGAGATTACCCCATGCACAGTTGGTGTAGGCCAGCAGAGAGGATTGGGTCTGTCCACAGTGGCTCTCCCGCTTCCTAAAGCTGCGACCATTTACTACAATTCCTCATGCTGTGCATGCTGTGCTGACCCCCAACCAGAAAAGTATTTCATTGCTACTTCATAACTGTCATTTTGCTACTGTCATGAATTGTAATATAAAATTTGATATAAAGGCTATCTGATGGGGTTGCGACCCACTGGTTGAGACACACACTGGTCTATAGGGTGGTCCTACAGCAACCCCCCCTCCTTGACCTGTCCCTGTAAGTACACGTGAAAGCCTCTGGACCAGCATGGTATGGAAGCAAAGGTCATGACATAAAGGGCCTCCATCAGCCAGTGCCACTTCCAGCCTGCTGCCTCTAGGAAGGCCACCTCTCCCTCCATCACCCTGGAGAGGGACTAACCATTTGGGGAATGATTGTTAACATTCCCCTATTAATTACCACTGACTTCAGTATTTAAATGAGGGTAAGTTTGGCCCGTGGTTGCCTGTGCCTGTAATCCCACCTCAGGAGGTCAAGGCAACAGGGTTTAGATAAATTGATGACCAATCTGGGCTACACAGTGAGAGTCTGTCTCCAAAAAAGGGGAGAGTGTTCTCCAGACTTGTCACCTCTCCTCTTCCTTCACTGCCCTCTTCACAGAAGCAGAGCTCCTCAGGAAAATTCGAATCCAGATGCGAGCCATGGACATGCTCAAGATGGCGTCATCCCCTATCAGCATGTCCAGTAGCCAGGCTCCCCGCACAGCTACCCGCACCCAGGAGGAAAAGCTGAGCTTTCTACAGACAGAATTCGGATTCCAGCCTCGGGTGAACCCTGTGGTCCCTGACTATGAGGGCCTTTACAAGGCTTTCCAGAGAAGAGCTGCCAAGAGAAGGGAGACCCGGGAGACAACTCGAAACAAGCCCTTCCTGCTATGGACGGCCAACCTGTGCCACACTCCACGGTCCTGTGATGCTGCTACTGCTGAAGGCGGGAGAAAGAAAACCCAGGCAGGTGGCAATGAGGGCCAGGGTCTGAGGCCTGACGTGCAATAGAGTAAGCCCAGGTCTTAAAGGAAGGCAGTTGCCTTGACATTTTTCATTTTTTGACCACCTGCTCAGTTGCACTCAGATCCACATTCTTTTTTTTTTTTTTTTGGGGTGCTGGGAAATGAACTCAGGACCACCAGAAGAGCAGTTAGTGCTCTAAAGGTCTGAGCTGTCTCTTCAGCCCCCAGCAGATCCACATTCTGTAAACTGAAAACAAGAATACACCTTTCACACCTTCCTAGAGGTATTTTTGCAGATTTAAGTCCAAGCAAGTCTGAGAGCCCAGTCTGTCTTGGCTTTGTGTCCTGACGCTATGATAGAATACATGGACCAAAGCAGCTCATTCTAGCTCATGGTCCCAGGTTGCAGTCTGTTACATCTGGGAAGTCACAGTAGCAGGACTTGAAGCAGCTCATCATATTTATAGTCAAGAGCAAAGAGCGAGTGGACACACACTTGTGCTCGCTCTTTTTCCACGCACACAGCTGGTGGGTCTCCCCACCTTAATTAACATAATCAAGATAACCCCATGGACATGCCCCCAGACCACCTGATCCAGACAGCTCCATAGTGAGATTCTCTTCCCAGTGATTCTAGAGTGGATTAGATGGGCAAAGCTAATCACACAATTATAATAACATTAGGATTGGGGCAGGGTGGTAGTGGCGCACGCCTTTAATCCCAGCACTCAGGAGGCAGAGGCAGATGAATTTTTGTGAGTTCGAAGCCAGCCTGGTCTACAAGAGCTAGTTCCAGGACAGGCTTCAAACCTACAGAAAAACCCTGTCTCAGAAAAAAAACAAACAAACAGATATCAGACAAACAAACAAAAACATTAGGATTGGTATGCAAGTGTGGGCCTTGTAACTAAATAAGATCTTTTTTTTTAAAGATTTATTTATTTATTATTATACAACATTCTGCCTTCATGTATGCCTGCACGCCAGAAGAGGTCGCCAGATCTCATTACAGATAGCTGTGAGCCACCATGTGGTTGCTGGGAATCGAACTCAGGACATCTGGAAGAGCAGCCAGTGCTCCTAACCACTGAGCCATCTCTCCAGCGTCCTAAATAAGATCTTGTTCTCCTTATCCCCAGGGGTGGGGGAAATAAATATTCTCATTTCTAGTCCTTCACTGAAACTGAATCCTAATTAGGATAGAAACTAATTGTGTGGGCTGGAAAGATGGCTCAGCAGATAAGAGCACTGGCTGCTCTTTCAGAGGTCCTGAGTTTAATTCCCAGCAACTACAGGGTGGTTCACAACCATCTGTACTGAGATCTGGTGCCCTCTTCTGGCCTGCAGGCATACATGGAGGCAGAACACTGTGTACATAATGAATAAATATATCTTTCAAAAGAAAAAAAAAGATTTGTTTAAAAGAAAAACCAATTTCATGCTGTCACCAATGCCAGCTCTCCTTTCTTGTAGAAGTCCCCTCAGCCAGCTGCTACCCCCTTGCCAAGGAGTCATTCTCTGAGTGGTCTTGCTTCCTTTTCTGCCAACACCCTCCCTGTGCACATCACAGATGCTACCAGGAAGAGGGAGTCTGCAGTCAGGTAAGTAAGGAGGTCACAGCAGACCCATGGCAGAAGTAGAGCTGGTCCTGCTGCTGGGCCTCTTCTGCCGTTATCAGAGACACCTCAAGGAGCTAGAGGAATTCTCTGATGGGGCGGGAATATGTGCTCCCATCCAACAAGTGTCAAGCCAGAGATACCCTGGGGAACTTAGACTGTAATATGAAGTCTGAAATGTGGAGTTTTTCTGGTGATTACCCTGTCTTATGAGCAATGCAAGTATAGAGGACTATGATGACACAGGGGTACCTAGGGTAGTGGTCTCACATCTTATGGATCACATGTCTAAGGTAAAACATGAAGAATAAGAATAAGAAGGAAGGGACTGGGAGATGACTCAGTTGGTAAAGCATTTGCCGTGCAAACCTGTACCCAAGTTCAGATCTTCAGCACTCTACAGTCTGTGCCTACAGCTCTTGCTCTTTTGGGTCAGTAGTGGATGGAGAGAGGCAAATCCTCCCGCTTGTTGGACATCCATTCTATCCAAAATGGGAGTTCCATATTCAGTGAGCAGCTGCTGTCTCAAAACAAGGTGAGGCCAGCTAGATAGCAGAGTAGATATATGCACTTGCTGGCGAGCCTGCCGACCTCAGTTCAATCCCAGGACCTCCGTGGTAGAATGTGAGAATTGACTCTTGCAAGCTCTCCCTGACTTCCACATGCATATTATGAAAACTGCCCCCTCTAAGGAATAAAGAGGAACGAGTCAGACAAAGGCTAGAGAGACAAAAGTTTCCAGAGAAAGAGAATGTGTAAAGCCTGCCTATGAGACTGTTAGTAGTATTTTTTTTTTTACATAACCTCTTTAGGACTGAGACTGTTAGTAGTATTGTAGTATTGTTTTTGTCCAGCCTGCTGTCCTTTGCAGTGTGCTCAATGACCTTTTCTTTCCAAAAGAAAAAAAAAAAAAAAAAAAGACCAAGTCTGTGGACTTTCTAGCAGTTAAGCTGACCTGACTCTGTGGTACTGTTCTCATTTAGTCAGAAGGAAATCCTATGCCAGGACTCTGAAGTGAGCCAGGGAGCGATGATCTAGCTGAGCCTGGGCTGACACCCCAGTTCCTCCCGAGAGGCTCCCAGGGCATAGCAGGACCCTATGTCCCCATCACACCTTGCAAGAATATATTTAGGATGCAGTGATACTCCCTCCTTCCTCAGATTTCATGGCTACTAACTCCAGGCCAAGCTAACCAGTATCCCAAGGCCTAGGAAGCGACCATATATGCTGTCCAGTGGCAGGGTAGGCACTTTAGCAGATTAAGCTTTTGTGCCTTTCTTCCTGCTGTTTGTATTTCTATGCGCAGTCTTGACTATTTTGTCTTTTGAGGAAATCCACCACAGAACTCTAGAGTAATTACATGAACTGAGTGCTCCAAGTTGAACCCACATTACCTACATTGGAGGCCTGTTTCCAGGCCTTCATGGAAATGGAGATTTGACCTCTCAGAGAACTGGGAGCCTAAGTCACTGGCTGCACAGTGGTAAAGGGCAAACTTGGGAATCCACCATCCTGGTTCTGGTTTTGGTTTCCCTTTGTATTTATGAGTAGCTGTGAACAAGAGACTTTCTGCCTCTCAGTCCCATGTCAGAAGGGGGCCTCACGTGTCTACCTCATCAAGGCCTTGTGACAATTACATGAAATGTAATGGTCTTTGGCTCCTGGTAGGCGGCTTGGTAAATGGTAGCTATAGTACTACTCCAGATAGGGGAAAAGCCTAGCAGACCTACTGAATTTTAGCTGTGTAAGGCCATTTTAACTCGTGTGTTCTGCTATAATAAAAAAAAAAAAAGAAAAGAAAGAAAGAAAAAAGAAAATGGGTACCTCTTGGTGGGAAATCACAGGACCCAAAGGGCTGGAAAGGCATCATCTGCCACTGTCTTCCACTCCAGAACAGATGTTTGTTTGTTGAGATGGGGTCCCATGTAGGGCAGGCCAACGTCAAACCTAGTAAGTAGCTGGGACATCCTGAGCATCCAATCCTGCTCTCAAGTGTTAGGATTTTTTTTACCACCATGCCTATCCCCAGAATCATTCTTTCTGGAAGTGTACTTGTGGCAAATTTATAGAAAATATCTTATTTGTAGAAACACCAGCTAGGGGCTGAAGATGGCTCAGTGGTTAAGAGCATGTACTGTGGAGGACTTGAATATGGGTCCTAGCATCCACACTGGGCAGCTGACAACCACCTGTCACTCCAGCCGACTTGATGTCCTCTCTGGACCCTGGGGCACCTGCACTCACATGAGCACACACCCCTTCAAACAAACAAACAAAAAAATCTTACCCAAAACAAAAAAAACAAAACAAAACAAAAAACCACTTAACTGACTTTGACTTTCCAGAGAAGTCACTAAGATTGCTTATAAATGTACCCAGGTTATCTCTCACTTTTGCTTTCTCCTTTAGAATGTCACTTGAAAAAAAGGACAGATCAGACAAGAGCACTCAGTGGCTGGAGATGCACAAAAAGAACTGTCAAGCCATGTCTAAATCAGTGACCCTGCGGGCAAAAGCCATGGATCCCCATAAAAGCCTGGAAGAGGTGTTCAAAGCGAAGCTTAAAGAGAACCGGTCAGTGTCCCCCATGTTCAGCGGAGCACCTGGGTTAAGTTCCAGCACATCGCGGGCTTTGAAATAGCAAAATGGAGTCAGGGTAAACTGAGTCATCAAAGTCAGTCAAGGATTTTTGGCAGGCAGTAGGAATTCAGTGTACGTGGGAATGACTCTGCTTAATCCGAATGAAGGGTTTTCTGATTATAAAAGATTGGTTGCTTCTAGAAACTTTGTTAATTCCAGGAACAATGACCGTAAAAGAACAAAGGAATACAAGAAAGAATTGGAAGAAATGAAGAGAAGAATACAAACAAGGCCCTATCTTTTCGAACAAGTTACCAAGGTAAACCCAGACTCTCAACTCTTCTCTGCCTTGAGTCAAGGCTTCTTAGAAACTGTGAAAAGATTTTATTGTGTGAGTATTAGTTCCCTAAGACTCAGATATTCTAAATTGAACTCCATCATGGTTAATCTTTTCAATTTGATTGTACTGAATGACCTAGAAAGTTAAAACAGTACACTTCTGAGTGTGTTTTTGAGGGTGTTTCCAGAAAGAACTAATAAGGAAGGAAGACCCACCCTGACTATGGGCAGCAAGATCTCCTAGCTGGGGGCCCAGGTGATAAGAGGCATGGGCACATATTCTCTTTGATTCCTGGCCATCATGATATGCACAGCCTCTGCCATATGCTTTTACCTCCGTAATGTTCAGCCTTGCCAGACGTTAAAATGACAGGGCCAAGGGACCATGGACTCAGACTTCTGAAACTATGAGCCAAAACAAGTATTTCTTTTCACTTTTTAAAATACAAAGATATTTGAGACAGGGTTTCTTTTTATGTGGCGCAAGCTGACCTATAAGTCATTGAGTGCAGGCTGGACTTGAATGCACCATCCTCCTGCCTTAATCTCCCCTTTGCTGGGATTAAAGAAATGCACCATCACACCCAGCTTTTACATTGCTTATGTCAGGCAGTTAATGACAAAGGCTATTTGTTTTATTAATGCCATTTTACTCCAAACGTAGGTCCTTGAGGGTCAGGGTGCTTGCTTTTAAGCACCCCAGAAAACTCTTTCCAGAGATCTCCCTAAGGAAGCTCTGGAGCCCTTAAACACCCAGAGAGCCACCCCAGGCGGTTAATGCTGTGTCTGACTCTGATCCACTGTGGGTGAGAGCTCCATCATACGAGTGTGTGGTATTCCTAGGTAATGGTGCATCTCCTCCTGCGGCAGATACCCCGCTCCCATCTAGAATTTACGTAGGCTGACCTCATTATAAAGTCCATTTTTGTCAAGTAAGCTCATTCTCCTTTTCACAACAGATCTTTTAATATACTAGAACAAAATACAAAATAGCCTGGGATTTTGATCTTGAATAGGTAAAATAAGATAGGCTTCTTCTAGCTATATACAGACCATTCTCATTCTGCTAAGGAGTTTTAATATGTTAGTCTTCCTGATGATGATGGTTTGGGTGCTTTCAAAAGGTGTGGCTCTCAAATTAATTAACAGCTGACACCTCCCAGAAGTGTTAGAATACAGAATTGTAGACCTCATCTGAGACCTACTAAATGGAAACTTGCATTTGAACAAGATCCCCATGGAGCTCCTTTTTACCAACTATGGCTATAAAATAAACCTCTAAGTGATTTTTGTGCCAACTTTTGTCTAGCACTAAAGGTGGGGGTGGTGGAAGGGGCAATATTATAAAGACTGATTACCCAGGTAACTCAGAATCATAATTTGTGAGACTTCTACAGTCAGCCAACTTCCACTTCACAGGCCCTTGCCAGGAAAGAAGCAGAAGAGCGGTATCGGGACACACTGAGGCAGGCTGGCCTGGAAGAAGAGTTTGTGAGAACCAAGAGTCAAGGCACACAGGCTGTGCAATGCAAGGAGAAAGCCAAAGCCAAGGATTCTCCTAGGTACTGAGACCCTGGTATCATCTGTGGCTCTAACTTGTCATCCCCAATGACGCCACTAGGGGAAAATTTAGATGCGTTACTGATTTTGAGTTTACAGTCCTGTACTTCCATAACAGCTTGTCCACACACCTCTACTTGTGAGGTGATCAAACTGCTTGGCTGGCAGACCTCTCCTTATAGCTAAGTATCACCTCTTTCATAACTAATACGTCATAAGGCAAAGAGAGAAAAGCAGAATATTACTGTTATTTCCAGTTTTATTGTTTTAATTCCAAGTAATTCCTGTTTTTATTTTAAAAATTCTATTTCTACCAAATAATGAAAATGCTGAGACCATTCTTAAGCCTTATACATCCTTTCAATTTACAATATTGTTTTTCCAGCATCCAAGATTCATGGCAGGATTTAGATGACTCTGGACCAGCCTGCTGACCCATGGAGGAACTGAAGAGCAATGGCTTGAACAGCTAACCAAACTGCTTGTTGAAGCAGTTCATCATTACCACATCTGGTCATCAAGCAGCCAACTAGGTGAGGAGCTTGAGTTTAGCGAATGGGAGAAAACAACAGAAATGGCTTGAAGAGATCAGAGTAGAGTCGAGAGTGGAGGGGGTCTAAGGTTCTTGCTTTGCACTTGACACTAAGGAGCGGGCACAGAAAACAAAGTAGAAGCCCACACCAATGGAGTAGGTACAAGAGGAATGCAGGTAGAAAAACAGGTAGCTATAAGGAACTAGAGATCTAAGGCCGCCAGACCATACACATTCTCATCAGCAGCCAGAAACCTGGTATCCTGGCAACCAAACCTTTAGGAATACTGTGCGTGTAATAAAACATAGTTCTCAGTCTATATCTGCAACCTGACACACAGGCCCTATCACTAGCATCTGATACACAAGAACAGGTCAGTTTTTGTTGTTTAAAGGATGTCTTTCGCACCCCTTGCCTCTACCTACTGTATGCCCTGTAGCACCCCTCTTTGGGTTGTTGACAACAAAAATGTTTTCAGATATTGCCAAGTGGCCTCTAGAGGGCAAAAAAGTCCTGGATTGAACATCACTGCTGTAGAAAGCAAAGAAAGACTGGTAATTTTGGAAAAACAAGTAATTGCTATGAACTTAGTCTCCATACTAAAGGATAATTATGCATGCCAAAAACAAACTCAGAACAACGGTTCTGTTCTGCCATTCTTGAGAACACAGCACTATTGAATGTTTGTAACAGCATAAAATTCATTTTACATAAAACTTCTAAACACTGTGATTTTGTACTAAGTGATCTTCGGGATGTTTTTGTCAATTAGCTGTGCTGTAGGCAGATAACAGGCTATTAGAAGCCCATTTCTCATGTTTAACCATTTCTGGAAAAATTACCATTTATTACTGCCATTTTCCAAGACTTAGACGTCATATTTTTGATGAGTCTGATACTCTGACAATAGCAATTTAGGTTTGCCAGTTCTGTTTGCTTGGTTTTTTGTTTTGTTTTTTTAAGTTGAGGTAGCTCTCATTGTCCTGGAACTCTCTATGTTCCAGGCTGGCCTTGAACTCAAGAGATCCAGCTGCCTCTGCCTCCTGTGTGCTAACATTAAAGGGGTGCACCACCACCACCAGCTTAGGTTTGCCAGTTCTAAACAGTGGTGTCAGGTTTTCTTTTTCAAGATAGGGTTTCTCTGCATAGACCAGGCTGGCCTCAAACTCAGATCCACTGTCTCTGCCTGCCCAGTGCTGGGATTAAAGGCATGCACCACCACCACCTTGTCTGGTGTCTGGTTTCCTAAGGCTCCTCAGTTCAGTTTTACCTATATAGTATCCTGAAAGCTAGCACCCTATCTTATGGTAGTAGTGTTTTTCCTTATTTTTAAAATTATGGTATGTGTGTGTATTGTGTGGGGGGTATGTGCATGAGTGCAGGTCCCCACAGAAGCCAGCAGAGGGCGTCAGATCCCTTAGAGCTGGAGTCAGAGTGTGTTGTGAGCTGCTTGTTGTGGGTGCCAAGAACTGAACTGGCATCTCTGGAAGAGCAGCAAGTGCTCTTAACTGCTAAGCCAGCCCTCTAGACAAAAGTGTGTTTCCCTTCTTTTGCTTTTTGGAGACAAGTTCTTACTATGTAGTTTTGTCTATCCTGGAATTCCCTATGTAAATCAGACTTGCCTCAAACTTAGAAATCTGTCCTATGAATGCTGGGGTACTACCACACCTGGCTTATCAATGTTCTTTTTATTTTCTTAAGACAGTGTCTCAGGGCTGCAGAGATGGCTCAGAGGTTAAAGAGCATTACCTGCTCTTCCAAAGGTCCTGAGTTCAATTCCCAGCAACCACATGGTGGCTCACAACCATCTGTAATGAGGTCTGGTGCCCTCTTCTGGGGTGCAGGCATACACACAGACAGAATATTGTATACATAATAAATAAATGAATATAAAAAAATAAGACAGTGTCTCACAGCTGGGCGGTGGTGGCGCACACCTTTAATCCCAGCATTCGGGAGGCAGGCGGATCTCTGTGAGTTTGAGGCCAGCCTGGTCTACAAGAGCTAGTTCCAGAACAGGCTCCAAAGCCACAGAGAAACCCTGTCTCGAAAAACCACAAAGAAAAAGAAAAGACAGTGTCTCACTGTGTAGACTTGGCTGCCTTGGAACTTACGTGACAAGGCTGGTCTCAAACTCATAAGGGATCTGACTGCCTTCAAGGGATAACTCCTTTCCCTAGCCCCCTCTCTCTTTTCAGTGCCCTATCTTAAAGAGGAAGACTGGATTATTTTCTTGACCTCTTCTCCAAAAACACATCTGGCTAAAACAGCAGTTCTCAATCTATGGGTGGTGAACCCATCAGATATTTACATTACAATTCATAACAGTAGCAAAATTAAAGTTATGAAGTAGCAACGGAGATAATTTTATGGTTGCGGTCAGCACAACATGAGGAACTGTATTAAAGGGTTGCAGCATTAGGACCGTTCAGAACCACTGGTCTAAAACAAGAGCCAAAGAGCAGACTGGTTGTTTTGTTTATTTAAAAGGAAAACTGAAATTCTAGATCATGTGGTTTTTAACTTAAAAAAAAACAAAACAAAACAAAACAAAACCCTTATAACATGCTATTTTAAGTCCCATAAACAAAAGAAAATGACCAAGTAGAGGTGTACAGGTACCTCAGCCTGGGCCAAGGGGAGATTCAAGTAATTTATTTTTTACAGCCCCAATGGCTGAGAGTCTTTTACGCAGGTTGCTAAAGGAAGAATGTCACAACATAACTGGCATCACTCCCTTCTTCAAAGCAACAAGGCATCTTGAAAACTCAATGTCCTGGTGAAGTTCTATAATTGGAAGCAGGCCATCCTTTAACCATATGAAGATAGCCGGGTCTAGGATGAAAACTCTCCGAGGAAAACCCACACAGTCACAATGCAAATATTCATCCAGCATATCACTACACTGCAGTAGGAAGAGAGGCAGCTACAGTATCCAGCCCATAGTCACAGCCTCACTGTCAGGATTAGATGGAGGTTGGAGAGTAGCCCTCAGGAGGAATCCCTCTTTTCTGCCAGGACGATGAACAGAAGCAAGGCGAGATCTTTGGCCTTCACAGATTCATTTTAGTTTGGGCAGAATTTGAGTCTTCTGGATCTGTTCCCATCATGCACTCTGGAGTCAGATAGAGCTGCTTCTCCAGGGGTCAGCACACTCATGTCTGTCTTTCAGTTAAATCTCCTTGATTTAGTAACTATAAAATTGAAAACAAATATAGACTAGGTTACAGATGAATTACAGAAGCAAAACAAACAAACAAACAAAAAAAAACCTTAGACTAAATGAAAGGGTTAAGAGTGGAATCTGGAGAATGGACTGATAAATCCAGTAAAGGATGATGGGAAGAACTTACTTATAATTTATTTTTAAAGATTTATTTATTGTGTATACAATGTTCCTACTGCCTGTACACTTCCATGCCAGAAGAGGGCACCAGATCTCATTACAGATGGTTGTGTGCCACCATGTGGTTGCTGGGAATTAAACTCAGGACCTCAGGAAGAGCAGTCAGTGCTCTTAACCTCTGAGCTATCTCTCCAGCTCCTGTTTTTAATTTTCTTAAAATGATTTATTTTTATTTCCTATGTATTTGTATTTTGCCTGCATATATGTTTCTATAAGGGTGCTGAACTCCCCTGGAGTTACAGTTGTGAGCTGTAATGTGGTACTGGGAATTGAACCTGGGTCCTTTGGAAGAGTGGCCAATGCTCTTAACCACTGAGCCATCTTTCCAGCTCCCAAAAGTTTGCTTTTGTTGTTATTTTGTGAGACAGGGTTTCTCTATGTAGCCCTGGCTGTCCTGGAACTTGCTATATAGACCAGAGCAGTCTCGAACTCAGAGATCTGCCTATCCCTGCCTCCTGAGTGCTAGGTTTAAAGGCATGTGCCACCATGCCTGGCTGCGACATTAACTGTGGCAATAAAATAACCTGAATCTACAAGTTCAACAACTGTTCATACCCACCAGTCAGTGATGGAACAGTCACTACAAGGAAATCAATAATGGTAGAACCAAAACTGTTGTAAAGTCAGAGTCAATCCAAAATACTGACAAGCAGGGAGGGGAGCTATTTCTGTTACAAGTCCTGAGGCAGGAACCTGCCCATTAGAGATTCAGGGTTTCAGTAGGCTTAAAACCTTTTCTGTGGTGAAGGAGACAGGCCTGAAGGACTCCTTCATTGATATTCCACTCTACGCTGTTCAGTTTTTGAATATTAACTGATGAACCAGTTTCCACCTGTGTATGTACATATGTGCATGAAGGAGGTCCATATGCCATCTACCTTGTTTTTTTGAGACAAGGGCTCTTGCTACCTGAAGCTCATGAGTTTTGATGACGCATTCACATATTGCCCGTCTCTACCTTCCTAGTGTAGGATTACAAGGCACATGCTGCCAAACCTAGCATTTTTTTTTAACTCTCCAATGTTGGGATTATAGGCATGTATCACCATGCCAGACTGTTTTTTACAAGGGTTCTTGGGAGCCAGCTCAGGTACTCATGCTTGTATGGCAAGCACTTGACAAAAATGAGCTACCTCCCCAGTCCCAGACAGGCAGAGCATGCCAGGAAGCAATATTCCTCCCTGGTCTCTGCTTCAGTGCCTGATTCTAGGTCCCTGCCCAGGCTTTCCTCCATGATGGACTCCAATCCGTAAACTGTAATAAACCTTTTCTTCCCAACTTGCTTTTGGTAACGGTGTTTAAATCACAGCAATGGAGAAACAAAGTAATGTGTTAACCAAATGAAAACATGGACTCTGTTTCAAGTTATACAACCAAAGACAGTTTTGAGGAGATAAAAAACAGAAACTAAATATTAGAGGACAACAAATTATTACTAAACTTGGTGGGTATGGAAAGACAGTTATTTTAAATCCTTATCTTTTAAGAGGTATACTTTAAAAAATTACAGATACGTCTATAATGCTTCAAAATATTCTGGCACAAACAGTAAGAGATAACAAAAGCAGTATAAAGTACAGAGGGACTGGAAAATGGCTCAGCAGTTAAGAGCATTTGCTGCTCTTGCAGAAAACGTGAACTTGGTTCCCAGCGACTACTCGGTGGCTCACAACCACCTGTAACTCCAATTCAAAAGGATCTAATGCCTTCTTTGGCCCCTCAGGGAACCAGGCATGCATGGGATACACATACATACATGTAGTCAAAACCAACACGTAGAATAAAAATAACTGTTCAGGTTGGGTGAACGGTACATGGATTTTTATACCCACACCTCTCTTGATAGGCCCTCCTAAAGCTATTTCTATAAAATAAATTTCAAAGAAGAAAAGTGAAGAGAGGCAAAAATACAGGGGGTAGTAGCGTGAGACAGAGATGAATGGTTCCAAAACAGCAACATACAAAAGGAAACTTAGAACCAATGATACCAACAGTAGAATGTTCAACACAAAACAAGTCACAACAACAAACAAAGTCCTGACAGAGTATGCTGACATGAATGCCCAGAAACCTGTCATTCTAGATAACCCAAGAGTTAATATATTTAGAATATTTAGTCATTTGGATACTCTAATGGCTTACTAGGGCATAAAGGCTATACTGAAAAGAAAGAGGGAAAAGGAGAGGTTGTAAAACAAAACACTGGCGATCTCTGCAGAAAGCCTATCCATATGCCATGAACGTGTGATAGTCACGCACTCTCCAGATACAAGGTCAAGGCCTGATTGGTTTTCATTTTGTTTTGTGGGTCAGCCAAGATGATATAGTAGGAAGAGCTCAGAATCAACCTAAATCTCCTTGACTAGGATGATAGTTCTCAGCAAACAAGCAACTGAACAAGATCCTTTCAGCTCAGATGGTTTGTCCCGTTAGCTCTCAGATTCATGACCATAGCGGAGAAAAACGACACCTTTTTTTGAACAGGGAAAGTTTCAGATAAAGATTTTCTTTTTGCTTAGGTGTTTTGTTATAGTTGTTTGTGGCAGGGTCTCATCATATAGTCTTGGTTGGCCTAGCATTCATCATGTAGACCAGACTGGCCTCAAAGTCATAGAGATCTGCCTGTCTCTGCCTCCCAAATGCTTGTATTAAAGGTGTGTTCTACCACACTGGCCCAATTTTGCCCCCCTCCCCTTTTGAGAGAAGGGCTCACTCTGTAGCCCAGGAGGATATCCTAGAACTCACTCAGTAGTCTAGGTTGACTTCTAATACATAATTCTTCTGGTTTCTTAGTGGTGGGATTATAGACATATGTCAACATGCCTGGTATAAAGAACTGTTTTATGGTGGTGGCGCACGCCTGTAATCCCAGCACTTGGGAGGCAGAGGCAGGCTGAGCTCTGTGAGCTCAAGGCCAGCCTTGGTCTACAAATTGAGTTCCAGAGAAACCTTATACCAAAACCAAAAAATATTCGCATGGATTATTAGCATGTAAGTAATATATTCTGATCATACTCTAACCCCAATTGACCTTACTCTTCTATGAAACCCAACCCTTTCTTCTTTTCGTGATACCAGCTTAATTTCCCCATTTTTAGAGTGTCTATTACCATACCATCTATCACATTTTTAAGATGGTATGTATACGCATGTTTGCACATATGCAGGAACATATGAGTGTGGAGGCCTAAGGTTGATGTCCGGTATCTTCCTTGATCACTCTCCATTTTATTTTATTTATCAAGTCAGGGACTCTCAGTGAACCCAGAGTGTGCAGATTCTAGTTAGTTAGCCACCTTGTCCCAGTAAATACTAGGACTGACAATGCCTGACATAACTACCCAGTATTGCCATTGGTGCTTGGGATCTGAATAACAGACTTTAGGTTTGTCTGGCAAGAGCTTTATCCACTGAGCCACCTCTCCATATTTTTTTTCTCATGTGTGGTGTGTATAGTGTATGTGAGCGTGTATTTTGTTGTTTGTGTGTACATGTATGTATAAGTGTGGAGACCACAAGTTAATGTTGCCTTTTTCTATTGCTTCTCCACCATTTTGTTTTTTCATCTTTTTTAAATCTTTCTTTTTAATTTATTCTTTGTGTTTTTCACATCATGCATCTCATCCCATTCATTTCCCCGTCCCTTCATATCTGCCCTCTGCCCTTGCAACCTCCCCCAACAAAATAAGATTTAAGAGAAAGAAAAGATAAAAGAAAAAAAAAAAAAGAAGGAAAAAATCAATCTCGTCATGGAAGCTGTGGTGTGACACAGTGAGTCAGTCATGCAGTAAAACCCTTTTATCCACATATCTTTACTTGCAAGCGTTCACTGCAGAGTTACTGGTCTGTTTCCAGGCCTCTGAGTTCTGCTACACTATCGATGCTGGGTCCTCACTGGGACTCCTCTTGGTCATCCTGTTGTTGCCCTGTATCGTGGAGATCCTGCAGCTTTGGGTCTGCAGGACCAGTCCCCTCACGTGCTCTAGCAGATCACAGACGGGATGGATGTTGGGGTGGGCCTGGGTAGTTGCAGATTTGGTTAGCCCGCCAGCTCTCTGGCATAGAGGCCACTCTCCCAAATGCTGCAGCTAATGAGGGTCAGGGACAGCCCTTCTACTCTTATGCCCTTAGGGCCAGCTCTCAGGCATTGATGTGAGTGGGGATGGTAGGGCATCTCTCTGCTGCCTATGCTGTCACATGACAGATGAGTAATGGGGACAGCTCTCTCATGCTCACAACATAGGGGCTGGCTCACCCACACCTTTGCTAATGTTTTCAACTTTTTGAAACACCTTTTCTACACTATTTTGTATGCACGGCCTTGTAAAACCATACAAATATGTCATGGGAGTCAGCTCTCTCCATTATATGGGTTTTAGGAATCCAATTCAAATCATTAAGCTTGGTGGCAAACATCTTTACAGCTTCAGTTATCTTGCTGGCCCTTCTCCCCATTTCTTGAGACATGGTCTCTCATTGAATCTGGAACGCAAAACTTAATTTCCTAGACTGGCTGGCCAGTGAGCTCTTACGATCCACCTGTTTCTACTCCCTAGCACAGTGTCACAGATCTATACCGCCCACATCTGGCTTTAACACGGGTACTAGGGATCTGAATTCAAGTCTTCATGCTTGCATCACAGGTACTTTATCAACTGAGCCATCTCCCTAGACAACTGTGGTGTTTTGTTTTGGGACTTGCTTTGTAGAACAGGTTGGCCTTGAACTTCCAGAGATCTGCCTGCCTCTGCCTCCTGAATGCTGGAATTAAAGTATGGGTCACCACTGCCCTGATATCCTCTTTATTGACCTCCATAGATACCTGCAATCATGTGCACGCGTGACACAGAGTACAAATAGTTAAAAATAAACTTTAAAAAAGTATGTATGAGAGTGCTTAGACCTCAAGAGTGTCAGCTCAATCTCCCAACTCACAAAACAACAGACTACAGTAACACTGGACTAATGCTTAAAGGAAAATAAGCCAAAGTTACAGGAAGTGGAGGTTAGCAAATTTTAGATCCACTAGATTCTCAATCACTGTCCATTTAAGTCACCACAGAAACAAAGTAAGAGCAGGAGAGAGACGGCTTTACCTCCTGTGGATTTACCGCAGTTAAGACAGAGACTTCATAGGACTGCCTCCCCGACTGCATGGCCACTAAGTGATGTGTCACATCAGTCACTGAGGACAGGGGACGTGAGGATCCTTCAGTAAGCACCTCTGTGAAACAAGAGGAATTATCATCAACAAATAATGATCCACATGCACACCCACTGCTCCATCAAGCCAACCATTACAAATGCTAACTCTGTTCCCTGGAAATTCAAGCCCAAGTTTTCACTTTTTCATTGTTAGTAGATTTAGAAAGTATTACAAAAGGAGAGTGGGAAGTTACAGAAACTTGGGTATAAGAATGACAATTTTTCAATGTAACAATTTAGAATAATATGTTTTTCAGACTGTTACCTATAGGGCAAACAGTGCACAGGGAGGCAGACCAGAGCCGAGAACCAGCCCTTGGAGCCGTCAATACTGATGTTCTGAGCAATACGTCCACATCAAGAACATGAGCTAATCCTGGCTTCAGAATTCACACTCTGTCCCTTCCTCCCTTGAATTTGCTTCTTCAAGGCCAGCAAAGCTCTCCATGCCACTTCTGTCTTCTGATGTGGTCTGCACTAGTGCTGCTCAGGGACCGGGTGGACCAGGGTAGCACATTTTGGACCTTGTAAGCTCCATACAGAAGTTACAAAAAACTCAGAATGTGAAGGAAGAAGTGACTAAAACACAGGATCTCATACTTAGTAGGCATTCATCAGGGGGATCACCATGAAAATTTTTAGAAATAGTATTACAGATAAACCACTTAGCCCTCAAGCAAACTACAAGGTTTTTTTTGTTGTTGTTGTTTTGTTTTGTTTTTCTTCTTCTTCTGGAGGTTTTATAGCCTGATCAGCTCTTCCTTCCAGACTGTACTGTATAATGAATGTTTGCTGATGTAATTTCATCTATTTCTCAATGATGTTTCATACATTTATGCTGTTTCAACTTCTCAACTACAGCTTATGGTCCCTACCTCCTACTTTTGTCTTTCCCATGGTGCCAGGCACACAGTAGGCTCTGAATAAATGCATGCTGACCTCACCTGGTAAGTTTTTCAGAGAAGAGGGCCTGGCCTGTGTAAGCTGGGTGAAATTTCTATACCAGAGGAACAACTGTTTCCTAGAGAGCCCTTTCTTTTCTCCAGAAGATATGGCTTTTGAAGGTATGGAGAAATTGCTTTGTATCTCCTCTGTAAAACCTGGTTATGCTCTGTTTAAATGTTTTAAAAGTTAAGCTCTTCCATAACTGCAACAGGAAAGACAGACACAGTTGGGCTAGAATGCCAAGGATTACAGATAATTTTTTAAATTTTTTCTTTATTCTTCTGTTAACATCATATTTAATCATTAAAAGAG
Source organism: Ondatra zibethicus (assembly GCA_004026605.1). Taxonomy (NCBI): domain Eukaryota; kingdom Metazoa; phylum Chordata; class Mammalia; order Rodentia; family Cricetidae; genus Ondatra; species Ondatra zibethicus. The sequence goes on from PVIU01004308.1 coordinate 92,383, forward strand.
AAAAGGTTCATTTATCCACCCCAAAGAATAAATTCAAATACTATTCAATCACACCATCATACAAGAAATAATATTAACAACAGTAATCTCCTCTATTTTGGAGATACTCTACTCCTTAGCCCCGAGCTACAACTTGTTTCCCCACATAAAGAACTAGAAGTCTTACCATCATCAACTCCAAGAATAGAATTGGTATTTGGTAGACTCAAGGACTCTCCACCAAGGCTGGACTGGGAATTCATAGACACCAGGTTTTTAGTGGGTACTGAAGCTTCTTCAAGCAAACTACTGCCCATTAGTGGCTCAGCTGTACAGAGAACAGGATGTGAGAGACATACAGCAGTCAAGGCTGTGCCTGGCCCTCATCTCTCTGCACAAGGAAGCTGGCTGCCTCTTTGAGAACTGTCAGCTCTTGTCTCAGATGCTTCCCCCATTTCACTCACTTTCAGATAACAAGAATAACCCTGCTGCGGAACATAACAGAGAGCAAGATAAGGACATCCTTTGAAAGGAGTACTTGGAATTTTTTTTTTTTTTTTTTTGGTTTTCGAGACAGGGTTTGGATTCTCTGTGGCTTTGGGCCTGTCCTGTAGACCAGGCTGGCCTCGAACTCACAGAGATCCATCTGTCTCTGCCTCCCAAGTGCGAGTATTTGGAATTTTTTAAAGAAAGACATGGAAAAGAAAAAGGGCTTCTATTAATTTTAAAGTAGGGTAAAGGCTGCCAAACTATTAAATAAAAAATGTTAAATCTTTAGTTATATAGAAATCTTTTATGTCTGTGCTCTTTAAAAGCTGAATCACAGAACATCTGGCTGACCTCAACCTCGTTAGGGGACATTTACGTACTATTTTTTGTTTTCTGAAAACAGGGTCTCAAGTAGTCCAGGCTAGCCTCAAACTTACTACATTTTTGAGGTTGGCCTTGAACTGCTGATCTCCCACCTCTACCTTTCACGCGCCTGAATTACAGGCACGTGCTACCATGCCTGGCTTTTTTGTTGGTTTCCTAAAACAGGGATCTCGCTATCTTGCCCAGGTTGTCTTCCCACCTCAGCCTTCCAAGTGGATCTACAGCTGTGAACCATTAGAGAAATTGTTATTTTTTTGTGTATGTGTCTGTGCGCACGCATATACATATGTTCACACACACATATCTTTTTGTGGTGTTTAAACTCAGGGTCTTACACATGTTAAGCAAGCATTCTACTACTGAGCTGCATGCAAAGCCCTTAGTGGAACTTTTAATAGTATGTGTTCTGGGATTTACAACTCATCTCATTTTTCAAGTTCCTTTATTGTTAAGGGAGGAACATGAACAAGAAAATAGATGTTTTGAAAGCTTACAGATGATTATACTGTACAGCTGTTACAAAGTATAAGTCCATCAGTGAAACCAAATTTCTCTACCCTAAACCTAGCTAGATTTCCAAATAGCCAAGCAGGCCAATGGCTTGGCTGCTGAGCAGTTCTCCACCAAGGCCCTTCTCCTCACCAGTTTGTTCCTGTTCTTGACTCCCAGTTGTTCCTAGCAAGTGATGCTTTCTCATGTGGACATTTCTGCTCCCACTCTGAGAAAAGGTCTTCCCACAGACTTGGCATTGATGAGGTTTCTCTCCTGCAAAAAGTACTATGTTAAGATAGGACAGCCCAAAAGACAGTATAAAGTTCTGATGGCAATTAAGTAGACAGAAGACTTAAGGCTGCTCTTTGGCATACAATCTCTTTCATAGGAAAGGGAGGAAGTCTATCCCAGGAGGGCTAGCATATGCATTGGCTCCAACACTTCTCTTTGGACTAAAGTCCCACTGGCCTTCCAAAAAAGCCTCCTCAATGTGGTATCCTGACACTTGCAGAAAGTATTTATCTCCTTTCCAATAGTCTTCCATCAACCATCAGAATTTGTATATTTGTATGTACCTTGAGGGCTCATTACAACCCTGGGTTCATAATATCCCACATTCTATTTCCTGTCAAGACTCAAGATCTTCAACATTTGCAAACAGTTTCCAAAGCCTTATTGTTTTTTTTTCTTTTGTTTTTGTTTTGTTTTTCGAGACAAGGTTTATCTGTAGCTTTGGAGCCTGTCCTAGAACGAGCTCTTTTAAGACCAGGCTGGCCTTGAACTCAGAGATCCGCCTGCCCCTGCCTCCCGAGTGCCAAGTGCTGGGATTAAAGAAAGGCATGCACCACCACTGCCCAGCCCCAAAATCTTATTTTTAGAAAACCAAACAGCTGGTGTGACGGTACATGCCTTTAATCCTAGAACTTGAGTGGGAGATTCTGGCGAATTCCAGACCAGCCAGGTGTACATAGTGAGATTCTGTCTCAGGAAAAAGACAAAACAAAACAAAAAACCTCAACTAGCAACAAACAAAAACTTAATTTGTATTCTTTTTTTTTTAGACAGGGTTTCAACAGGGACAGCTCTAGCTGTCCTAGAACTAGCTCTGAGGTTGGCCTTAAACTCAGAGATCTGCCAGCCTCTGCCTCCTGAGTGCTGGGATTAAAGGTGTGCGCCTCTACCGCCCAGCTGTATTGTTTCCTGGCTGTACTACTTTTTTTCAGGTTTATTCACATGAGAACGTGTGTGCTTCTCTGTAGGTTTATGCATCACTTACATGCAGGTGCCAGCAAAGGCCAGAGGGTATGAGGTCTCCTAGAACTGGAGTTACAGGAGGATGCAAGCACCTGACGTGGTGCTGAGAACTGAGCCTGGGTCCTGTGGAAGGACAGTTAGGTAGTGCTCTCTTAACTACTGGGACACCGCTCCAGCCCTGGTTCACGTCTGTGTACTAGCTATAAACGGCCCCCAAATAAATCAAGAAACCAATTTAATTTAATCAGAAGTAACCAAAGCACCAGTTCCTTATTCTGAAAGCTCACTATGAAGATCAGGCATAGGAAAGCAAGTCAATAATCTCAGAACTTGGGAAGCTGAGGCAGGAGGATACTCCAAGTTCAAGGCCAGCCTGTTATATGTGGCTTATTCCAGTCCAGGCCTGCTTGAGCAAAGAAAAAACCAAGAGCAAGCTCATAATGAAAAGCATTTTATTTAACTTGCCATTTACTTGTGTAAATGATCAAACTGCTCTCCTTCATGGAGAAGAATTCCAACGAAAAGAAGAATTCTAGCTAATGTGAAAGAAAAGAACTAAGGAAAACTACCAGTTAACTAGCAGGGGCAAAAACCCAAGGGAAGGGGTAAGAGAGGAGCTTACGAACCTGGTTGGTGCCACCTGAAGCACTGACGAGCTCTGTCAGCCAGACTGTGTGTGGTCTTATGGGACATTATGAAGCACACAGTACCATATACAATGTATTCTTGCCCCGAATTTTGAAGGTTTTAGAGCCTACTTCTATTTTCTAAACTACAGGAAAACAAGCGCAAGTGCTAGGAAACAACTCAGTGGCAGAGTTCTTGCCTGGCTCTAGGTTCCATCTCCACACTGGGGGAATAGACATAGGCTGACAAATTCAGAGGATGTACTTCTATAGGACCCCAGTAACGCAGTTCTATGATAAATCTACCAAACAACAGTATAAAAAAATTTAGGTTCAAAAAAGATTTACTAGCCAAGAGTAAGCAATATTAGACCCTAGAGGATCTTTATTTAAAGGTACCAACTTCTGGGTTGAGGCTGTAGCTCAACAGTTAAATGCTTGCCGATTGTGCAAGAGGCTTTGGGTTCAATTTCCAACATGAAATAAATTTGAAAAATTTAAAGATAAGCCGGGCGGTGGTGGCGCACACCTTTAATCCCAGCACTCGGGAGGCAGAGAGGCAGGTGGATCTCTGTTAGTTCGAGGCCAGCCTGGTCTACAAGAGCTAGTTCCAGGACAGGCTCCAAAGCTACAAAGAAACCCTGACTCAAAAAAGCAAAACAAAACAAAAAAAAATAAATAAATAAAATAAAAATTTAAAGATAAATCAATTGAAGTAATTTTGGAGATAACTGGATAGAACAGAACACGGACTGACTATAAAAGCAAGAAGTTATTTTTAAATTTAAAAGGCATAAGAAAACATCTTTTTATATTCTTGTATATATCTGGCTAAACATCTAACATAGTTTACACAACTAGTACAACACAGCACTAGCAATATACATGTGAAGTCCACATATGGCCCACTCTGACTTGGAACTTGTCATCATATTAAAACAGCCTAGGAGCTGCAGATAGCTCAATTGGTAAAATATTTGCCTAGCATGCAGAAAGCCCACACTTACAGCCCCAACACCTGTGAGGTGGAGGCAAGATGATCAGAGAGGTTTGAGATCACCCTGTGTGTGCTACATAAGACTGGTCTCAACAAAACACCTCCAGCACTGAGGTCTCAACCATGAAATTCTTGTCCCTGACTGACTGCATCTCCACACCCCTAACGCTCACTGAAGCGCTTTGCTGTATTCATCAAAATCAGTCTTCTTGCCTCCACTTCCTCAGTGATGATTTCTAATTGGGAAGATGGGAAAAGAGGGAAGGGAGACAAATACCACTTCAGATATTTCCAGTAAGTTTACAAAGTCTGGCTGCTATAGAATATTTTCAGAAAGTTTGAATGACATTTTTATCAGGGGAGATTAGGTCATCTGCACAGAATGAGCAAGCTGACAGAATCACAGGGAATTTAATAATACAAAGCAAAAAACAGGTCAGTAGGTCTTTTCTTCTCCACTGCTAGCTCCCATGAAGTCCTAACAGGCATTCTAGACTGAGCAGGGCGGCCATGCCTCCTCAGAAAACATGAACACCACAGGTCTCGCTGCCACTAACATCAGCCTTCCCACTGTGCTCGGGATTTTGGAATCACAGGATCCGTATCAATATGACACATAAAAGATCCAACACAGATCTCAGAAAAGGGTCTGCCTGATGCAAATGTAAATCTGAAGAGAACAGGAGAGCTAACTGAGGAGAAAATCTTTTGAATATAATTATTAAGGGCCTTAATCTCTCAGTCTTGAGCTTTATCATCTTAGAACACTGCACACCGCCTTCCCACCCTTGTCTCTTACTGTGTTTGCAGTCTATGAACAGCACAGGCTCTAGTACCTGAGTGAACTACGAGGTGCTTCCGGAGGCTGGAATACTCTGCAAAGGAACGGCCACATCCCTGGGCTTCACACAGGAAAGGCTTCTCTCCTACAGGCAGACAGTGAGACACAGGTTCAGCCTTCTGAGAACTGACCATCATTGTGTTCTGCTTTCAATGACCTACTCATTCTGCTTTCTTTAACTTATGCTATGTAATGTCAACAGGGTACCCAGCAAATATTGTCACTCAGTGTTCTGGAATACAGACCACCAGACAGTCTTCCAATTTTTTATTCAAATTTTTTCCTTGGGATAAGTACCATTTACTATTTCAAGAGCACTAAAAAGAGAATTATTCATTCCCTAACATACTGAAAGGTTATGCCATTTGGAGGGAATATCTAGAACAATTGTTGTTTGAGTTTGGACTGTACTTTGTAAACGCCTTTAAAGCATACCTTCCTGTCATTTGCACAGGGACAAAGAGTGGCACAAAAGCAGGAAAGAGGTGCTGAGTTCAGTTAAGTTTTGCAAGAACACATTTCTGACAAAGGCACCAAAGGCACCTGTAGTATCTCAGACTAAAAAGCAAGGAATCTTTACTTTGCTCCATCCATTCTGACATTTATTCTATTTCTCATATTGTGAGCTCTAACAAGAAAGCAAGCACCCCAAGTTCAGGGGTTGTATCTTAGCTCATATTTAATGCTCTGTAACATTTGTATGGTTCAATAAATACAACCATACAACGTTCAGAGAGACTGGAAAACAGGCTGACTTGTTCATTATCTCCTGGTGTCACTGCTATCTAGGACAGCCTTACCCTTTTTCTACAAGTCAGGTTTATGAAGACAGAATCAACACTGTGCATTTCTCACACACAGATGAGGTTGGACACATTGTACTGACAATGAATGAACAGAACACATGAGACACTGAAATGAAGGGAATCTTTCTTCAACACTGCACCTCCATTTCTACTCCATATTGCTTTCCTAAGTAGAAGCAGCAGCAAGCAAGAGCACCGCCACGGAGACCGATAAAGGGATGCAGAGCTGCACACCTGTGTGGATGCGGCGGTGGTTCTTCAAGTTCCCAGCTGTGGTGAACTGCTTACCACACCCAGACTCATGGCACATGAAGGGTTTCTCCCCGTTGTGTGTCCTCATGTGCACCTTCAGCCTCTGTAGCACATAGAAGCTTTTCCCGCAGCCTTCTGCAGGGCAGATGAAGGGGCGCTCGTTTCTGTAGAGACATCATGAGCAAAAAGACCTGAAAACACTCTGTGCTGGTGGTGACAAGCCAACATTTCTACTGACTCTCAAGGCACACAAGATACCCCAAACTTGGATATATTAAAATAACCCAGCTTGTTAAAATTATAAAAGCCCAATCCCAAATCAACACTAACTTCACAGATTTAAGGTAGCAGCTTAGGCACATATGATTATTGTTGCTGGGAACTGAACCCAGGACCTCCTCAAGAACTGACAGTACTCTTAACATCTGAGGCATCTCTCTAGTCCTGAGACTTGGAATTTTTGCTCTTTAAGATATGTAGGTGCCAAATGTCTTACTGAAATATTTATCAAGAGGGCTGGAGAGATGGCTCAGAGGTTAAGAGCACTGGCTGCTCTTCCAGAGGTCCTGAGTTCGATTCCCAGCAACCACATGGTGGCTCACAACCATCTGTAATAAGATCTGGTGCCCAGGCATACATGAAGGCAGAATGTTGTGTACATAATAAATAAATAAATAAGAAAAACAAAACAAGACAAAAAAATAAAGAGTAAATTGGAAAAAAAAAAGAAATATTTATCAAGAATGAGATAATGAGAGGTGGAGACAGGAGAATCAGGAATTCAAAGCCATCTTTTTGTTTTGTTTGTTAATTTGTTTTGAGACAGGGTTCCTCCATGTAACAGCCTTGGCTGTCCTGGAACTCACTCTATAGACCAGGCTGGCCTCAAACTTAAAGAGATCCGCCTGCCTCTCCCTCCCGAGTCCTGGGATTAGAGGGGTGCACCGCCACCACCTGGGAAAGCCATCCTTTTTGTTTTAGGCCTGCCCAGGTCACATGCCTCAAATAAAATAAGTAAATCAGACAACACAATTCTTTCTATTAACATACAAGACCCCTCAACCAGGTATGGTGATGCTCACTTAGCATGCGGTAGGGTACGGAAGGAGGATCTTGAGTTTAAAGCCAGCCTAAGCAAACAGTGAGAACTTGATTTTAAAAAGGGGGTTTGGGGCTGGGACTATAGCTCAGGGGACAGTATATTTTTAGCAAATTAAAAAGCTCTGGTTTAGATTCCAGAACAACAAAAACAAAAACCAAACAGAAGGCTTCTTGGCATGGCTGTAAACCCAACACTTGGGAGGCTGAAGTAGAAAGATCATTTAAGCTCAAAGAATTTGCAGCAACTTGGGCAGCATAAGATTCCATCTAAAAACAATAAGAACCAGAGATCTTGGTTTTTTCTATAGCCCAGACTTGTCTCAAACTTGCCAGCCTTCTAAAGGCTGAGATTACAGGTGTATATCTATCATCACACCTGACTTAGACAATCTTAGCCAGGATAACTGGAGTCCCTGCTTTCCTGGAGTTTGTTCAGGGACAAGTTCCTCTATGATTGGCTCACCGATGAGTTTTAAGGTGGTATTTGAAATGAGCTGGCCACACAAACGTCCGGTCACAGCCTTCAACTGTGCACCTGAGCTTCTTTTCCACTGGAGGAAGAGGCCCAGAATCTTTGGGCTGCCCGTCGCCAGAACCAAGGTGGACATTTTCTCCTGTAACAAGCAACATATTTATAATTCAGGGAAGATTCCTACTTAGATTCAAACAATAAAACTCCCACATTTCATCCCAAGTGATCATTAAACAGATATCTGCCTGTGCTTCCTATATATAGGCACAAGAGTACTCTGTATTCCCATCCAGATTGAAAGCTTAAACCTAATTATTAAGACTCTGCAATGGCTCAAACAGGTTAAGATATTGACCTTTATGCTCTAAACATGAGAAAATTAAAACCATGCAAGGCAAGAAATCAGTAAATGATGTTGTCACATCTGGACCCCAGGCCTGCACTGCTTCTCATCGGCAAACGTGGCACTATTTTCTAAACGTGAGTAGAATGGTGAAGGTTTCAGAATCTAAGGATTAGAAAAACCATCTCAGGAAAACCCCCCCTCAAATGATTAGAATAAATAAAGGGCACTATAATGCACTATGATAAGTCACACATAAAGTAATTATTTGAAGATGAACAAAAAATGGAATTTTCTGTGCAGGAGCTATTGTTTTTAAAAATGTAATACTCTGAAATTATCTGTGGAGTAAGGGGAACACTCATCCATTGCTGGTGGGAATGCAAACTGGTCCAATCACTTTGGAAATCAGTGTGGAATCCCCAAGTTCTCTGAGATATTATTTAGCTTTTTGTTTCTATATGATCAGCAATTAAAATAGTCATAAATATATTCCTGATTATCAGCAAAGTTCCAAACAGCTGTGTACCGACAATTCTGTGTTTAATCTTGGTTTGGTTCTTGATAATACTGACACGTGGTAATAACTTAATTACCACAAGCTAATGAATATACAGAAAGAATACACAGAAAGAGAACTAATCAAAAGAGACTTAAAATTAATGGTATGTTATGTAAATGAAGGCTTGATTGGTAATGGGATGTTCTAAATGTACCCATCCATGATTCTTAAGGGTAACATGTATGTCTGCATGTATGTACAGTGCCCATGGAGTGTGCCCAGAGGAGTGTGTGGGATCCTCTGGAACTGGAGTTACAGGTTATGATCCACCTGATATGGATGCTAGAAACCAAACACAGTTCCTTTGGAAGAGGAGAAATCACTCTTAACTGCTAAGCCATGTCTCAACCCCAAGACAGTTGCACTGCTAAGCTGCCAGGTGATACCGATGATTTGGGGACAGTATTACAAAATGACCAGCAGCACACATGAAGTTCAGCAGGCATGCAAGCTGAAAAGAAATACCACAGACTGAAAAAACAGCTCAGTGGGAGAAGTGCTTGTCACACAAGCATGAAGTGCATGCCCGTCATACAAATAAGGTGGCCAGAACCTTTAGAATGTGGGCCTTGAAAATCCTTCTGCTTCAGCCTCATGAATGCTGGGACTAAGGTTCTGTGTCACCATTCCCAGGCCCCTAGCTGTTCCCTAAAAAATACTCTGTACATTCCTTCAAAGTTGGAAACTCAGAACATAAGTTTAGCTGGTTTGGCAGACAAAGCCAAGTTATTTTATAAAATAGGACAACTTATTTTTAGGCTTCCATTCTTATCAATAAAATAATTTGATTATACACAATTCAAAATCTAGCTATTGCACCAACCAAACCTCTGTATGGAAAAGCAGAAAGGAAATGCCACAGGAATCTCACCATTGCTGCTGGTTTTTGCATTCTTTGCCAGCTGTGCACGAGTAGCAGCAATCAGACTGTCATGGGCCAACTCCTGGACACGCAGGAACCATGGGATACTGCTGTCTGTGCTCTCACCAGAGAGGAAGTCGTTCCCTGAATCCTCTGTCTCATCCTGTACAAACACGAAGTGCTCAGTTGAAGAGCCCAGCCCTGGAAGAAAGACAATAATACAGGAAGGTTAGCCAACATCCTTTTAGTAGCCCTGGCACAGAGACTTTGTGTCCTGAATCAAATCATTCTAGATCCTTCCTTTTCACTTCAAGTTTCTGTTCTTATAAATAATAAAGATATCATTTTTCCATTCAGCCCACACTCTTTTGTTAACTCTGCCTCCTCATGTTTCAGAGACATAATGTTCTTTCCTGCAACTAGGCCATTTGAAATTTTCCAATCCATGCTCAGTCTTCTCTCTTGTATGCTTCAGTTAAATTCTCCCTCATTGGGGCAGGAAAGATAGGTCAGCAGTTAAGAGTCCTTGGCTATCACTATATAGGCTAGGCTGGCCTTGAACTCACAGAGGTCTGCCCATCCCTGCCTCCCAAGTGCTAGGATTAAAGGTGTGCGCCACCACTGCCCAACAACTGTATTATTGGTTTTGTTTGAGACATGGTCTCACTATGTTACCCTGCTTCAGCGACAGGTATATGCTAACCTTCAAAACAAATCCCCTTCTAACTTGCATTTCCACTCAGTCACACTCCATTCTCTCCTCACATCTATCTTCCAGTAATTATTATTTTTGCAAAGGTCACTAGATAGAAATTTAATCTCACTAGTCCATCCTATAGTATTTGGAATCATTTAGTATCCTTTCTTTCTAAAATATTTTCCTCCCTTGGTTTCCCATTCACCATTTTCTCCCAGTTCACCTTGTTATTCTGTTGTCCTCTTAAATGTTCCCTTTCCCAGGGTCCTAGACTTACCTTTTTTCTATATATGCTTCAAACATCTCTAGAATCAAAGAATCATGATCCATGTTTCACATTTTCTGATGTGATGAGCAGCCCAGCTGCCTACTTATCCCAAACCTCTCCAGAACTCTGGATTCCTATTTTTATCTCTCTAAAGGTACTCCCTCCTCAATGTGCCTCCAATATCAAAACACCGACCAACTCATTTGGAACTAAGCATCCTCCCCCAAGCCTATTCTTGCTCTCACTTATCTTGATAGGTCAAGGGCGCCACATTAATTTTCCAAACAAGTAAATGCTCTGTTGCAGGATGTAGTGGCATACCAACTCTAAACAAATAATAAAGATTCTTTGCATCTTATGAATATTAAATACTGGCTCACCTCTAACTTTTTCCCCTAAAAACTGAGTAGGGCTCAGAACAGATTAAAACGTACCTGCTCTTGTTAGGTTAAGAAGAATAAAAGAAGTGCTATCACTTGGCTGTAAATCTTGCAACAAGTTAGGCGACTCTGGAGTGGACAGAAATTCTGGGGACTTCTGTACAGTCTGAGCCCTTGTCTCTTCTCCGTCTGGGCCCACATTCACCTGAAGGCTCCTCAAAACTGCTGAAGACGGGACCTCCTTGGAGGAGTTAGTATGATGTGGAGTATCATCTAGTGAAAGAAAACACCACAGCTTCATGTAGCATTCACCTCCAGGGAGCTCGCCTGTTCTATAAACAGCACTTAAGACACTAAACTTCAATTAGTTTCTACTACCCTTACAAGAGTATACAGAATTCTCATATTTGCAAATACAAAAAGTGCCTTAGAATAACCAAAGGGGAAAAACAGCCTGGGAAACCACTGAAATTCTGTACAACAATCAGTATGATTCATTACAGTTTAAGGTTTACACTGAATATACATAAATAATTTAAAAGACTTGCTCTAAAGAAGTTTGTTCTAAGCTGGACATAGTAGTACACATCTTTAATTTCAGCACTTGGAAGACAGAGGCAGGCAGATCACTGTGAATTCGAGGCCAGCCTGGTCTACAAAGAGATTTCTATGACAGCCAGGGCTAAATAGCAACCCAATTTCAAAAATCCAAAAAAGAAGTTTATTTTAAGGAATGGGTCACATGAGACTCTGCCTCAAAAATAAATAAATAAAATAAAAAAATAAATAAAATAAAACCCCCCCTTTTTTTTTCGAGACAGGGTTTCTCTGTAGCTTTGGAGCCTGTCCTGGAACTAGCTCTTGTAGACCAGGCTAAAAACACCCCATTTTTAAATTCTTAAAAACAAAGCATTTTAAGTGAAAACTACCATTTAAAGAAGAGAGGAGATGGGTATAATGGCTCCATACAATCAGGAATTACACTATGTGACGAAGTATACAATATTTCCAGAGGCTTTCATTTGTCTTTAAAAAAGGCAGGTAACACTTTTTTCTCTAATGAAGTTGTACAATAATGTGAATCTTCCTAATACCACACAACCAGACACAGATGATAATTTAAAATGGCAATCCAATGCCATGCGTGTTTTACCAAACACACCAAAAATATTTGAAAAACATAAAATTCATAATACCACTGTTCACCATAGCACAATATTGGAAAACAGTCATCAACAGAGACATTAACAAAAAAGTTGTGGTCTGTAAATATTGTAGGATACTCTGATACCAAACCAAGCTACAGTAAGAATGAACCTCACTATGACAGAGCAAAACAAGGTACAAAAACATCTAGTAAAGAGATTATATCATTCCATTCATTTAAGGTCACAAACCAGATAAAATTAAAATACTTTGCTTAGAGATGTATACAAGAGCGGTTAATTTTGGAAAACAAAAGAATCATAAAAGTACAAACAGTGATGGTGCATTAAAGAAGGGAAGTTTCTGTATCAAGGAGAGCGAGCCTATGGAGAGCTTGGATGCTAATGATGCTCTTGTTGAGGGAGGTCTGTATACGGACATTTCCTTATATTTATTCCTCAAGCTGTACTAGTGTGGCTTTATACTTTTCCGTAGCCACCATACATCATAACAGAGTGGCTGAGTACAGGTGTGCTAAAGCCGCTTGCCACGAAGCCTGACGACCTGAGCTCACTCCCTGGGGTCAATAAGTCGGGAGAAGAGAACCAACTCCCACAAGTTGTCTTCTGACCTCCACACGTGCGTCATGGTACATGCATTTAACATTTGATTTACTTGATTTCAACTCCTTTGGAGATATACACACAAGTGGAATTACTGAAACATCTGACAGTTAGCTTTTGAGGAATTTCCATACATTTTCTATAATTTAACAGTGTACAAGGTTCCCTTTTCTCCACATTCTTATCAATGTTTGCTCTTTAACCTCTTTAAAATACATAATCATTCTAACAGAGTATGGACTCTTTGTTTCTATTTTAATTCCCTAACTTGCTCCCATATTTTAAAGATTCCCCATCAGTGCACACTCGTGTGGGTATGCATGTCTATTCATGAATAGAGCCCACAAGAGGGGATTAAGCCATGTGTGTTGGCTCACGCTTTAATCCTAGCATTGGGGAAGCAAAAACAGGTAGACCTTGGAGTTAAGGCTAGCCTGGTCTATGCAGCAAGACCTCCTCTCAACAAAACTGTGTATCAGATCTTTGCAGCCGGAGCTACAATCTCTTCTTTTTTCTTTTTAGTTTCTCTGTGTAGCTCCAGCTGTCCTGGAATTTACTCTGTAGATGTAGACCAGGCTGGCCTCAAACTCACAGAGTTCACCTACTTCTGCCTCATGAGTGCTGGGATTAAAGTTGTGTGCCACCACTGCTTGGCCAGATTGTTTTTTACTTTGTTAGTTACTAGAGTGCGTGCTTACACGTTCATGCTATGCAGCACATGTGGAAGGCAGACGACAACTCTCAGGAGTCAGTTCTGTCTTCCGTGTGGGTCCCAGGGGTGGAGCCAGGGTCACCAGGCTTGGTGCCCAGTGCCCTTGTGTTCTGTGCGGATTCAAGCTTCAGTTCTCACGCTTGCACAGCAAGCGCTCTGAGCATCTCTCCAGCCCGAGGTGGGGAACCTGGATGTTTATAATTTATACATGTCTGTTTCTCCTGAATCTTAGAAGACCTTAAAGTCTTCACAGAGCATCACTAGAGGAAGTAATCAGAATTTTTAACAAACAACTGTCATCAACAGGCTGACACTGCCCTCCCCCTGATTAGTCCTCAAACAGTTTAGATTTGAGAGAGAGAGAGAGAGAGAGAGAGAGAGAGAGAGAGAGAGAGAGAGAGGAAGAAAGCCTTTTGAAATATTACACAGGTCAATGTAGAATAGAGCCTTTAATCCCAGTGGAGGTAGAAGCAGATAGATGACTGAGTTCCAGGCCAGTCAGTCCATCTCAAATACAAAACAAACCCCCCAAACCAAAACTAGATAAGCATTCTCTCACCTATACCAGACTTTATACTGTTACCTCTATCCCTGCAGCCTGGTTTCTCACCCTTTCTCTGCCAATATTATTGAAAGCCTCCTTTTAGTCTTCGTCTCCTTGGCCTCTTAGGGGCCTTTACCACACTGATTTCCCTTAGGTCCCGAGCCTCCTAGCTGTGCTGATACCCATCTAACTCTAAGCTGGCATTCCACTCTCCTTTCGGGCCTCTTGCCTGATCCCAGGTGCTGCACTGGCCTTTCTGTCTCCCACACATCCTTATCCTATGTTCAAATTACTCAGGCATGTATGACTTCCATGGTTGCTTTTCCCCATGACTCTTAAATTTTACTTTTAAAAATCAAATTATCCATTCTACTTTTGCCACAGAGTAGGCTAAACTCTTAAGACTTCTTTGTCCTACCTGTAGTGAACTTATTTTACCTGGTAACATTAGCCGACTGCATTCTGAGGCCTCGGTCACTGGAAGGAGGGATAAGCAAGTAATGTCTTTAGCTTCTGATTCTACTAGCCCTTGTCCCAGGGGGATGGAGGTATTCTGAACAAACTGAACCAGGAGCTGAGGAGGGGAAAAGAAGCAACGCTGAGAAACAGGATGCTAGGAATGAATCTCAACTTTTAAATTTACCAAACAAATGATGATATAATTCAGTCTTGTTCCTGGTCTTGGTCATATACACAGAAAAACTAGACTAACTATACATCAAGGTGTGTGTTCTACAGAATGGTTGATTTATGTAATTATCAAATTATGAAAGTGTATTAAATGAGCTTTTTCAATTTTTAAATCAACTGCACTGTATTGATTACATCTTACAAAGCATTTTCCTGGGTAGTGGTATATTTAATCCTTGTATTAAATTCCTAGGTGAACGTGTATTTTACAAATGAGGAATCAATCTGAAAACATTGACTTGTCTAAGAGCCATAACTAGATAGAAGTTCTAGTCTTCAAAATTAAGTAATTATTTCAAATTTGGTGACTTTACTATTATGGAACACAGATTTACTAAAATTAAGGTGGGAAAATGAATGAAATTATAAAATGCTTAAATCTCCCAATAATGTTCAGAAAGAAAATATTTTCATTTATATGTAACATTAACAATTTATGTAAATAAATATATACATACACACACACACATATATATACACACCACAACTATATAATATAAATTCATTTTAGGGATATAAAATATTTTATTATATAAGTAAGCACCTTAGTATTTCGTTAAATACTTAAATAGCAAATGTAAAAAAATCCACAAAAGATAGAAACAGAACAGTAAAATCTTGAAGAAAACGTTCAGTAACAGAAAAATTGTAAACTAAGAGTTGCAGTAAAAATCATTTCGCTCGCAAAGTCAAAAATGCTTACGACTAAGCCACTAGAGAAGTTGTTTCCTGAGCAATGGACTAAGCATAAACTCTGAAAACCCACCAAAGAAAACAGCTAAGTGGGCTCACCTCTGGTTTGGATTCTAACTCATCTGATAACATTGATTCAGCTTCTGAAATCCTGTGGCTGTTCAGGGCACAGGTTCAAATCTAATTCAGAGTCAATGACACTTTCCTGTTATAGCCCTTTAAGAAACATTATGTTTTTTCTGTAAGATGCTGAGCTAGGTTGGTAACCAATTTAACCTAAAACAGGGTAAAAAAGAGAAAGACAGCATTAAGAGCAGCAGGAAAATGTAACTAAATAAACATATGCCTTTATATCTAAAAAATCACAAAGAATTCAGCCTATAACATTTGTTTTAAAACAGAACAAGTCCAGTAAGTGTCAAAACCTATAAAAACATTATGTTTTGATAAACTTTCTACTTTTTAAATTCTTATTTTTATTTCAGGCACGCGTATCTCGTTGTGTTTCCATGTGTCCACAGAGTCCAATAGGAGGTATCAGAATCTCCTAGAGCTCCATGGAGTGCCAAGGGGTTGTAAGCAGCCCTATGTGGATGCTAGGAATCAAACTCTGGTTCTCTGCAAGAATGGCAAGTGTTCTTTTTTGCCTGTTTGTTTTGTTTGTTGAGACAGGGTTCTCTTTGTAGCCCTAGCTGTCCTGGAACTCGCTTTGTAGACCAGGCTGGCTTCAAACTCAATAGAGATTCTCCTGCCTCTGCCTCCCGAATGCTGGGATTAAAGGCGTGTGCCACCACGCAGCATGGTAAGTGTTCTTAACCACTGAGCTATATCTTCAGTTCCCACAAAGTTTCTCCTTCTAGTGAAAGTTTTGTTTTTTTTTTAAAGACAGAATCTTTGTATATAGCCGTGACTGGTCTAAAATTCACATATGAACCAGGGTGGACTCCAACTGTCAACAAATTCTCCTACCTCTTCCTCCTGAGTGCTCGGGTAACAGATATCACCACACCTCGCTATAAAAAGGTCTTCAATATGGAAAAGCTATATTCCAAAAGATGTTTATCAAAAATAAAAAGCCAAAACCAGGAAGCAACACACGATTACCTTTTAGAAAACCTAAACACATTTACACAATACAGGGTATGGTTAATTAAATATGGTACTGGTACTTCAAAATACAATTTTGGTTGGGAATGTAGTTCAAGTGATAGAACATTTGCCTAACATGCAAATACCTGGGTTTGAGTCACAACACCACACACACAGATTGTGAAGCCCATACAACAAAGAAAATTAATTACAAATCTCTTTTTCATTTCAACACTAATTACATCATGCATAAGAAAAAGCAAAAAGAAAGTCACACAGACACAGCAGTAGTTATATTGTGTAACAAGTTAGTGTGACTTCACTTTTCTTGGCTCTCCAAGGTAATTATGCTGTTTTGATCATTTAAAACACAAGCCTACGGGGGCATGGTGGTGCACACCTGGACTCTCAGTACTCAGGAAGCCTGGGCTCCATAGCAAATTCACCACCAGTTGGGCTACAGTGATATTCTTGCTCAGAAAAGCAAAAACAAGTAACAAGCTGAGAATGGTAGAGCACACCAACCTGTGTGATGGTGCCCTGAATGCACTCTCCAGCACAGCGACAACAACAGGGTGGGCTGGGCGGTTCTGTACTTCCCAGAGGCAGAAGCACATCCATTTTCATTCTCCCTCCCTGGTTACCACTAAGAACAGACCTTGCTAGACCCCAAGCTGAAAACCCAGTACTGTGGCACATGAATTCACGTAGTTTGGTGTAATTGCTGATAGAAGTGGGAGTACTGCCATCCATAAAGACAGTAAAAAAAAAAAAAAAAAGTACCTAGGACGGAAGCTTTCCTAGCGCCAGGGTAGACTGGAAAGCTAGACTAAGACAGACATTAAGAAATACTGGACGCCAGGCGGCAGTGGCGCACGCCTTTAATCCTAGCACTCAGGAGGCAGAGGCAGACAGATCTCTGAGTTCTAGGCCAGCCTGGTCTACAGAGCGAGTTCAGGACTACACAGAGAAACCCTGTCTCGATAAACAAGAAGAAGAAAGAAGTCCAGGAATTAGGGCCTGTAAGATGGCTCATTTGTGAAGGTGGCCACCATTCTGACAATTTCAATTCAACCCCCAGGACCCATTTACTAGAACTAAGTCTTACATGTTGTCCTCTTACCCCCACATATGTGCACACACAAAAATACATCTAATTCTTAGAAGGAATACTGGAATTAAAGCTTTGTTTGTTGATGTTAACAGCGGCTTGCAGTCCAGTTTACAAGATATATATAAAATACTCCTTTCACTTATCACATAAAGCAAAGTATCATAAATGCCCAAATTTTCTTTCTACATACATTGTTCTTCCTCAAGCACTACAATAGCTTAATATGGTTTATCCACTCATCTTAATGAGAGGAGGAAACCAAGGTTGATCAAGTTATTAAGCTGTATAAGCAAGCTGGCATGAATAGTTGGCAAAAATAGGAAGTGATTACATCTAAGCCTGATCTTAAATTTCGAGGGCTTAGCAATTCCTCTTCCCCAATTTCAGCTCACATAACAAGCCAAGAAATTACCAGATGTTTGTCCAGATTATTACTAAAATGCATCCAACTTTGAGATTCTTGACTTGTAGAATCACTAAGAAATCACACACCCTTAAGGGTTACCTACTGTGTCTTTTTATTTTAGTGTTTTCGTTTTAATAGTCTTTGAAAACAAGTAAGGCTATTCTGGAACAACTGCAATATGCATATTGTAACTGAATACAGCCATATAATCCTGGGGCCAAAATTTCTGGCTTGTATAAGTACTTAATGAACAAATAAAGTAGAATGCACTAGAAAAGGCTGAAGCCCCAGGGATCTTTGCAAGAGCGAGGGGTGGAGGCAGGCATCTGTAATCTCAGCAATGGGTAAACTGAAGCAAGAGACTAGGGAGCTTTCGGCTACACAGCAAGATCGTATCTCAGAATGAAAAGAAAACAATCCGTTCAAGAGCAGAGCGGTCTATCAAGTGTTCTATGTGGACTGTGTCTGTAACACAGACTTTGCTAAGCACACTAACTGGCCAGCAGTACAAGGGCAAACACGTAAGCTAGGCCTGCTGCTAGTTCCAAGTCCATTACCTAGTTAACCACTTCAAAAGCTGCAATGGAAACTTTTTCTTGCAATGCAAATCTTTCCAAAAAATAAGTTTGGGGCCAGAAACAGTGGCACACACTTTAATTCAGCACTTTGGAAGCAGAGATAAGCATATCTCCAGGAGTCTGAGGCCAGCCTGGTCTACACAGTGAGTTCTGGGCCAGGCAAGGCGACACACACAGTGAGCCCTTGTCACAAACTTTCAGACAGTCAAGATAAATGTTACCCATTTTGTAAGATTTTTAGTTTTATTGTCCATGGGTGTTTTGCCTACATGTTGTCTGTACACCACACATACGTAGTACCCATGGAGGCAGAGGGTGCTGGGTCCTCAGTTGTGAATCGCCATGCAGGGTACTGGAAACTAACTAGATCCAGGTCCTCCACAAGAGCAACAGTGCTCCTAACTGCTGCTCTGAACTTTGCAGATCTCACCCTCACCCACTTTGAAAAGTACAATTAAACTGTCTTTAGTATACCCATAGTTGTGTAATCATATACACAATCAGTTTTGTTTGTGGGTGTGTGTTATTTGGAGGGGGGGAAGGTTCAGACAAGCTCTTGCATAGCCCCGGCTGTTCTGGAACTCTCTATTTCTGAGGCTGGCCTTCCACTTCTGGTCCCACCTGCTTAGACCTCCCAGTACTGAGATTAAAGGTGTGTACCACCATGCTTGACTAATTTTACATTTTCCCAAAAGAAACCCTGAAGTCACTACCCACTTCTAAAGTGCTCATTACTACGCGTTTGAAAGACCTCACACAGATTTCCCTGTGAGCACATAAAAAGCAATGGCTGAACATTCAGAGATGAGTAACATGACGAATGACACCCAACTCCCTGCCCTCTACTCTGGACTTTTCTTCTGACTTCCAAACCTTCACTATCAATTACTTGCTGAGTAATTCCACATATATATCCATCAGCATTTCAAACCAAACCACATCCAAACCCAGATTACTACCTCCCCTACCAAACCTGTTCTTCTTGAATGAACCCTTTTATTTATTGCCCAATCTTCTATCTAGCTGCAATTCTCGGCTGCAAATTCTATCTAGCAGTCTCATTCTTCATATTTAAATAATCCCAGCCATTAATGAATTCCCCAAATCACTTACTCCTACTTTGATACTGTTTAGATTTCTTGGTATCTTTCAACTACACTTGGGGGGGGGCAACTACACTATTAATATAGGCTTCTAACTGGTCGCCTTGCCTTTAAAAGTTTCCCTTTCCTCAGGGCAGAGGTGGCACATGCCTTTAATCCCAGCACTCAGAAGGCAGAAGCAGGCGATCTCTGTGCATTTGAGGCTCGGGTGGTCTACAGAGCAAGTTCCAGGAGAGCCAGGGTTACACAGAGAAACTCTGTCTCGAAAATCCAAAAATAAAATAAAAATACTCTTTGCAATCTATCTTTTACCCAAACACTCATTTTCCCCCCAAAATACAAGAATGTTTGTCACTCCGCATACTCAAAGTTTAGTGTCACAGAATAATGGTCAAACCTCTTCACTAATACACTCCCCCTAAAAAACTAGAAATTGCAAAATTTTCCCCAAATTTGACACCTACAAGGTCAAGACTTAAATAAAAACCTACAACTTCTGATGCTCGGTTGCCCTGTATTCTGTTATACACTACGATAACACAAAATGTAATTTCTCGGGGCCAAACACCAAGAATTGTCCATCTTCAAAATACTTTTTCTTCTCTTTGCATATTTTACACTGGCCCCTGTGCCAACGTAAAAGTATGAACTCTGAATCCCATCTCAATATTTAACTCCCAAATGGTACCTAAGTACATTTCTGAGCCTCATGCGCAAGGGGGATAAAGTTTAATAAACTAACTGGATCTTCTTATGAGAAACTTCAGAGGTCGAAATTCAATGAGCAAAACACAGCCAGGCTACCAGCACTCGCTGCCCACACACGGGCCTGAAGCGGCAGGTAAGACGCCAGAGGTCCAGCCCTGGTCCTCAGGCGTTCCAGACCCAGGGAGTGAGGGGACGCCGGAAAAGGAAGCGGTCGCTTTGGGTGACACGCCGGCCGGGCACCGCTGGCCAGCCTTCCCGCCAGCACAAAGGCCTCGGTGCAAGGAAGGCCCGAAGGTCCGCTGACAGGCCCGGCTGCGGGTGCAGTCCGGCGCCTCCGCCCAGGGGACTCGCTGACTCTGGGTTTCTGGGTGCAATTGGCTTCCAAGCACCGCCTGCAAAAACAAGCCGAGGAGCCAAGACAGCGCGCCCCAAACCCTGGGAGGCGTAGGGCCGAAGCCGCGGGGTGTCGGACCGGTCGCTCTCAGCCCGCCAGACGCCGAGGGGGGGGAAGCTAAATTGGGGGGGGGGGCTTCCTTGTGCCCTTAGGGGCGAACTCGCCTGCAGACCCCCAAACCCGGCCGTGGGTTCCTTTCTCTCCGGCACCACCTAGCTAAGCGCTGTGGCCAGCCCCATCCCGGGGCTCACCTTCCAGTCCAGGGCAGCTGGCCGTCCGGCAGTCAGTCCCGAATTCCGTCCACACACGGCGTCTTCCGGCTCCCGCCGGAAGCAGCTCCCGAGCGGGACAGGAAGTTTGGCCACCCGCCACCCCCCCAGCACACCCACTGGCTTTCTCCTCCGCCCCGCGGGTGTTACTCGGGTCGAGGTGCTGACACTTGAGCAGCTGCTTGGGCCGACCTCCCCGTCCCCTCACAACCACACTGGGCTCCGGCCGGTGGAGCCGCAGCACCCCGCCCCCTGCCCTCCAGGACTCTCGGGTCCCGAAGTCTGAAACCAGGTCAGTGCCTTCTAGCCGTGACGTCACCGCCTTCCCGCTAGGTGGCTGTGTGCGGCCGTGGTGGGTGGGCAGCCTTCCCCGCAGCTGCGGAGTTATGACAGTTTACGAGAAACAATGCTCCCGAAACACCAAAATTCTCCATGAAGAGGACCCAAGGAAGGACCTGGATAATCAAGCCCTGCATTGTCCATTGGACTGGGTATGAATTTAGGCACATGTACAGCTTTGGGAACGTTTAAGAATTCCCCAGAGATCTTGGATGTCCCTGACTGAAGGCTAAAATACCTCCGTTCCATGATGAATAATAGTACTTGATGGAACTTTTGAGTTTGACTGACTACGTGAAATGTGAAGACCTGGCATAGTAGCACAGTTCTGTAATCAGTCCCAGCACTCGGGAGTTCCAGGCCACCTAGGGCTATACAGTGAGACGCTGTCAAAACCAAAATAACAAGAAAAAAACCATGATGTGGTACATAAGAGTGGGGGATTAAAGGCAGTGCCCATGAGAATTAATGCTCTCTTAAGGCGTTTATTTTCATGTTTAGAGATAAACTAGGAGCCTAAACAAGCTAGGAATTAGATTAGGTACAAAACAAAACATTCCAGGCCATCCGGGAGGAAATAATTCCTTGGTACACAGTTCCATGCAGGGCACTGGGAAGCATGGCTGTAAACCCATTTGAGGATTGCCATGACAAGGACAACTGGGCTACATAGCCTCTGAAAAGAAACCTTGGGGTGGCAAGGAAATGTTTACTAGGAGCTAAAGTCCTAAAATTTAAGTAACAATTAAAAAACAAGCCGAGCAGTGGTGGCACACACCTTTATTCCCAGCAGTGGCAGGCGGATCTCTGTGAGTTTGAGGCCAGCCTGGTCTACAAGAGCTAGTTCCAGACAGCTAGGGCTATTACACAGAGAAACCCTGTCCCAAAGAACCCAACCCAAAACAAAACAAAAAACAAAGTAGATTTGGGAGTTACCAACATATGAAGAAATGAAGAACCCTCCAGAAAGAAAAACTGGTCCAGAGCAAGTATGTAAAACAAGGTTAGACTGATGCAAAACTGGATTGAGTGATTACTAATACAGTTTGAATATATTTATTGCAAGTGTCACCTATAAAATACATTGGCTGTGTAAAAAAGTGTCTTAAATCATACTCAGAAAACATCTTCAGTTTTACTTTTGTTAAGGTTGAGTTACAATTAATAAAAACATGAATATATGTGGAATATTCATGTCTACAACCATTGGTTAGTTTACTTTGTCCTATCATTTTCTGAAGTTTTTTGTTGTTGTTGTTGGTTTTTTTTTTCCCCCGAGACAGGGTTTCTCTGTAGCGTTTGAAGCCTGTCCTGGAACTAGCTCTTGTACACCAGGCTGGCCTCGAACTCACAGACATCCACCTGCCTCTGCCTACCGAGTGCGGGGATTAAAGGCATGCGCCACCACCACCACCATTTTCTGAAGCTTTTTTACTTGGGGCTAGTTGGGAGTGGGAGTTGCTATTGGGAATTAAGGCCCCTAGAATACTGAACAGTGTTCTGCCCTGACCACTCCCCCAACCCACTTTAATCAATAAAATTCCAAGTGATGTTTATATCTACCTGCCCTCCACAGTTTCCCAAATACAGGCCTGTACCACTAGCTCTCCAGAGGTAGACAGGCAGCTAGAGAGCTGTAAATTCCAGGGCAGCCTGAATCACATAGCAAGCTACATAACACTGTCTCAAAAAATATTCCTAAAGTAAACACAAGCTTTTGTTAGGCTTGCTACATAGTCAGTAATTTGGGAGAACACAAGTCTTCTGTGTGTAAATCTGGTCTATTGAGTTTCTCATCAACTCAACTGACGTTATTTATCTTTTCATACCACTCCCAACCCTTCTCTTCAACCCCTAAAATTGTTCCTCAGTCTGATACTCCCAATGCTGCCCCCTACCCTGTGTGCTTATACCATTAAAAGCCTCTCTTTGGGCAGGCTGGAGAGATGGCTCAGCAGCTGCTCTACCAGAGGCCCTGCATTCAAGAGCCCAGCACCTACATGGTGGCTCAAAACTCTCTCTAGTTCCAAGGGATCCAGTGCCCTAATCTGCCTCTGCAGGCATCAGGCATGCATGTGATGTACAGACAGACAAGACACACAGGTACATAAAGATTTTTTTTTAAAGATTTATTTATTTATTATTATACAACATTCTGCCTCCATGGATGCAGGCCAGAAGAGGGCGCCAGACCCCATTACAGATGGTTGTGAGCCACCATGTGGTTGCTGGGAATTGAACTCAGGACCTCTGGAAGAGCAGCCAGTGCTCTTAACCACTGAGCCATCTCTCCAGCCCATAAAGACTTTTAAAGTCCTCTTCCATATAAAATATGGAAAGCCCATCTCAATTCTAATACTCTCACTTTAAGAATAATGTTAAAAATTTCCCCAGTTCAACAGATGTGAACTGCTTCTGACCTTATAATTAGAGTGTCTACTCAGTTTTAAAAAATAACAAAGATATGTCTACATATGATCCATTAACAGTTGTATTAACTATCCAGTTTTTAAATATTTGATACAAATATATGTAACATGAGTTTTAACAAATAAAATTAGGTAAGTATAGTGAGTAACATGTACCTGGAACCCCAGAGATAACTGGCAGTGGGGAACCTGAGGAATCAGTCCAGCCTGAGCTACACTAACAGACCCATCTCCAAAATAATTATCATTACTAGTTATTATTACAAGGAAAATAAGTCAGGTATCTAGTGGTACATGCCTGTGATCCCAGCACTCAGGAGACAGGCCACAAGAATCACAAGTATGAGGCCAGTGTGGACTTTGTATTTGAGACCCTGTCTCGAAAATAAAATAGAGAAAAACAGATGACACCAAATTTATTGTGGCAGTGCTTCTCACCCTTCCGGATGCTGCGACCCTTTAACACAGGTCCTCATGTTGTGGTGGGGACCACAACCATAAAATTATTTCATTGCAACTTAATAACTAATTTTGCAACTGTTATGAATCGTAATGTAAATATCCGATATGCAGGATATCTGGTAGTGACTCCAAAGGGGTCACAACCCACAGGTTGAGAACCATTGTTTTGTGGTTAACAATCACATGTTAGATATATAGTTAATATATGATATCGAAAATAAAAAGGATGTGTAACTACAAATATTATAAATCAAGAGCTATCTTGTACTGTAAGATTATTTTTTAAGCCGGGCTGTGGTGGTGCACGCCTTTAATCCCAGCACTCTGGAGACAGAGGCCAGCGGATCTCTGTGAGTTCAAGGCCAGCCTGGTCTACAAGAACTAGCTCCAGGACAGGCAACAAAGCTACAGAGAAATCCTGTCTTGAAAAACAAACAAACAGATTATTTTTTAAATGTATTTTAAGAATCTTTGTGCATAGTAGGAAATGTAGGGTTTCCTTGATGAAGATACACAAAGACTACAGAGAAAAATCTTCTGAAATGCAGACGATTTGCTTCCCGATGTTGCCTCCGGTCATCATGGACTGGAACGCAACTGAAAGAAAAGAATAGATCATCTGAAAAGAGAACTATATGTTTGTTAGAGGTCTGACACACAAAATTAGTTTGAATAATTTCTTCAGTGATTTTTCTGCCTTTGTTTATTTGGTTTTTTTTTGTTTTGAGACAGGGTTTCTCTCTGTAGATCAGGGTGGCCTCGAACTGACAGAGATTGACTGCCTCTGCCTCCTGAATGCTGGGATTAAAGGTGTATGCCACCACTGCCCTGGCAAAAAATAAATCTAAAAAGAAAAATCACTGGGTCAGGTGGTAGTGGTGCACGCCTTTAATCCCAGCACTCAGGAAGCAGAGGCAGGCGGATCTCTGTGAGTTTGGGGTCTGCAGGGTGAGTTCCAGAACAGAACACATAGAAACACTGTCTCAAGGGGGAATAGATAGATAGATATAAATCTGGGGCTGGGGAGACGGCTTAGTGGCTGAGAGTGCTTGTTGCTCTTGCAGAGGAAACGGGCTCAGTTCCCAGCACTCATGCGGTGGCTCACAACCATCCCTATTCCTGGCACCAGCTGTAAGGGATCCAACACTCTTCTGAACTCCATGAACACCAGGCATGCATGTGGTGTACGAACATGCATACAGGCAAAACACACACACAAAAGACTTATTTGTATG
Organism: Ondatra zibethicus; assembly: GCA_004026605.1. NCBI lineage: Eukaryota > Metazoa > Chordata > Mammalia > Rodentia > Cricetidae > Ondatra > Ondatra zibethicus. The sequence goes on from PVIU01004308.1 coordinate 117,722, forward strand.
AGTGTTTTGCCTGCATGTATGTAAGTGTACAACTTGTGTGTGGTGCCAATAGGGACCCAAAGAGGGCTCTGGATCACCTAGAACTGGTTGTGAACTGCCAGGTTGTAGGTGTCAAGATCTGAACCTGGATCCTCTGAAAGAGCAGCAAATGCTTTTAACCAATGAATCATCTCTTCATAATTTGTTTTGGTGTGTTTTTGTTTCTCAAGACAGAATTTCTCTCTGTAGCTTTGGCACCTGTCCTGGCACTAGCTCTTGTAGACCAGGCTGGCCTTGAACTCACAGAGATCCACCTGCCTCTGCCTCCCAAGTACTGGGATTAAAGGCATGTGTCACCACCGCCTGGCTCTCTTCATGATTTTTTAACTATTCCATACAGAAGGAACTCTCATGGTGTATCCATGTAATCCCAGCACTCTAGAGCTAAAGCTGGAGGATCACGAGTTTAAGGCCATCTGGCCACACAGACTCAGAAACCAAAAAGAGTTGGGCAGGGGAGAGCACACACTGCCTCCCTCAGATATGCTGTATCTTAAAACTTGGGGAAACATTCCATCTGAACACTAAGGTTGCAAATTGGGAGCATGCCCCAACCTGGTCTCAAGAGTCAATGCAGTTGGAATGTGAGGGAAGGAAGAAGAGCAGGAAAAGAGGAGATCACATTTCAGAAACATGCAAACAAAAGATACAAGTAAAATACAAAGCAATCCAATTACATTCTGAAAACTATTGTTGGGCTGGGTATAGCTCAGCTGGTGAAGTCCATACAAGAGACTCTGGGCTAAACCCCCAGCAATGCATAAACCAGGACTGTGATTTTTACTTGGGGGTCCTGGGGCAGAAGATCAGAGTTCAGGATCAACCTAGCCTTGACTGCATAAGGCTGAAAAAGACTGAAAAACAACAAAGACCCTCCTGCCATTTAAACTGTAACTATCTAACTGGTATCTATATAAAGGTACAGATTCTGAAGTGTAGAGGCAAATAAATATGGAGCTAAAATGTCAGTAAAACAATTTTAAATAATTCAAAATTTTAGAAACTTAATTAGTTTTACTGAGTAAATACACTATATGTTAAACCAAATGAGTAAAATTTGTGTTGAAATACAAAATACTGGTTTGGAAATATATTATTTTTTTTGAAAAAGGAAAGAAATCAGTTTGATTTAAACCTTTTTCATTTGAAATGAATACGAGAATGTCTAAGTAAATGTTAGGCCAAAAGCAAAAACAAAAATAAAACTTAGAAATTTGATTAATCTTATGTCTGATTAGTTAATTGCAAAATATTTGTTTAGGCTGTTAAGATGGGCATCTTCTGATTAGTTTAATAAAGAGGTGAATGGCCAATGGGTAGGCAGGAAGAGGTTAGGTGGGACTTCTGGAGACAAAGACGACTCTGGGAAGAAAAAAAGCAGAGTCTCCAGCCAGTGGAGAAGAAACAGGTGTAACACTAAAGAGAGGTAGTGCCACGTGACAGAACATAAACTAATATAAATGAGTTAATTTAAGTTATAAGAGGTAGCTGAGACAAGCCTAAGCTAAAGGCCAAGCTTTCATAATTAATAAGAAATCTCTGTGTCCTTATTTGGGACTGGCAGCAGAAAAGAAAGTCTGTGTACAAGAAACATTCATCTGAAAAGACACGGAAAGACTACAGAGCTTTCCTAGTCCTCATAAGTTCTCTAAGAAATCACAGAAATGTAAGTTATGCTTGAAATGTGAAAACCGCCTCTCGATGAGGCTTGAACATGAAATGTCTCAAACAAGCACCTGATGTTGGAAGTGTGTGGTCCTCAGCCAAGGGTGCAGTTTTAGGAGGTTCTGGAAACTTGATGAAGTGGAGCTTAGCTGGAGAAAGTAGTCAGCAGAGTTGGGCCCTTCCTGTCTTCTTCTGGCACCTTCATGTACCCCACTACCGGGTGGTCTGCCATACCCAAGTGCACAGCACCAAGTGACCATGAACTGAACCCTCTAAAATCAGGAGCAAAATAATTCCTCCCTAAAATTTTGTTTCAGGTGATGAAAAAGTAACTTATACACATATTAAATATCTCTAAAGTGAACCCTAATGGTGTTTGATTGCAATACATAAGGAAAGCTACATATATAGGACAGTTTCTCAGGGAAGAGGTAACTTTTATTTATTTGTTTGTTTCTTTGTTTTTCAAGACAGTGTTTCTCTCTGTGTAGCCTTGGCTGTTCTGGAACTCACTCAGTAGACCAGGCTGGTCTTAAACTCACAGAGATCCATTTGCCTCTGCCTCCGCCTCCTGAGTGCTGGGATTAAAGGCGTGTGTCACCATGTTGTAAGGGGGGGGGGCTTTGTTTGTCCTGACCACCCGGCTAGCTTACACCCGGAATTACCACACAGAAACTGTATTCATTAAAACACTACTTGGCCCATTAGCTCTAGTTTCTTATTAGCTAATTCTTACATCTTAATTTAACCCATTTCTATTAATCTGTGTATCACGACGTGACTGTGGCTTACTGGCAAGATTCTAACTGGCATCCATCTCAGGCAGAAGATCCATGGCTTCTCTGACTCTGCTTTCTTCCTCCCAGAATTCAGTTCCGTCTTCCCCACCTACCTAAGTTCTGCTCCTATCAGGCCCAAAGCAGTTTCTTTATTCATTAACCAATGAAAGCAACACATGAACAGAAGAACCTCCTATACCACCACCACCCAGCTTATTTTATTTATTTTTATTTTAATTTATATTTGAAACAGTCTCATTAGCTGAGAATGACCTTAAATTGATCGTATTGTCTCTACTATCTGAATTCTGGGGTTATAGCGGTTGCTAACATGCATGATTTGTATACTGCTTCATTTATGGTAGATAAGCTCTCTACCAACTAGCCTATATCCTCACCCTCGGCAATAAATAATATGGGTGTGGTGGCAAATTCTTGTAATTCCAACACTTGGGAGGTCAGGAATTTAAGGGTCAGCCTCAGCCACCTATCAAATTCAAAGCCAACCAAGGCTACACAAGACCCAGACTCAGAAAAGCTCTGCTCCATCCCCATTCTTCCTGTAAAAAAAGAGAAACAAAACAAAGCAAAGGAAAGAAGACATAGCTCAGCTTTAGCTTTGCACAAGGTTCCATCACCACATAAGCAAAAGCACAGTCTTTCAGTTAACACAGCTCTGCAGTGTCTCCACAAAGGAGGAAAGGGGTGGGGAGCTAGGGTTTAGCACAGTGGTACAGTGTGTTTAGCATGAAAGAGGCCATAGGTTCATTCTCTAGAACATAAAAAGAAGAAATACCTGAAAGTAGCATTAAAGGAAAAATCAATACATGCATTGAGCACAAATATAGAAGAGATCTTCACTCATCTTACCTCCCATGTTTTCCAATCCATTTATCACAGTCTCTTTGATCTGTAAATCAAAAATAGTTAGATTTAGAGTTAATGGTTTCCATAAACAATGCAATTTAGGATTTTGCATACGGTAGAAAAATGGAAAGAAAAAGAAAAAGCTGGGCGGTGGTGGCGCACACCTTTAATCCTAGCACTCGGGAGGCAGAGGCAGGTGGATCTTTGTGAGTTCTTGGCCAGCCTGGTCTACAAGAGCTAGTTCCAGGACAGGCTCCAAAGCCACAGAGAAACCCTGTCTCGAAACCCCCCCCAAAAAAGAAAAATGGGTAGCCACCATTTTTCAGTAAAATCCTAATCCTATATTCCTGTTGTCTGATCGCCTTAAAAATTTTTTTTATACATTTATTTGTTTTGTGGGTGAATGCACATGTCGTAGCATGCATGTGGAAGTCAGAGGACAACTGGTACTCGTTCTGTAGACGAGGCTAGCCTACTGATGGGTTTAAAGGCATAAGCTACCATGCCCAGCTCAGTTCTTTCTCCTTTTGTACCGCATGGGTTCTAGGGATCACACTCAGTTCATCCCCTAGGCAGCAAGTGTCCACATTCACCCAGCCCTATCATTGCTGCCCCCACACTGTCATCCCATTTAGTCTTAAACTATACAGGCAACTTACCTGAAAGGATTCTGAATGTATGACCCTCTCCTGCCCACCTTCCAAGTCCTGGGATCACAGGCCTTGCCACTACACCCAGTTTTGTTTTGTTTTTCCCCTCCTGGGGTGGACTAGGCTTCATGCAGGCTAAGCAAACACTACCAAGTTACATCCTCAGTCCACATACACTCTCTAGGAAAGAAATTTCTAAGTGTACACACATACAAGTTTGCCTATCATTTTCAGGTTTCAAGAACATCTTATCTGGGAGCTGGAGAGATGGCTCAGTGGTTAAGAGCACTGACTGCTCTTCCAGAGGACCCGGGTTCAATTCCCAGCACCCACATGGCAGCTCACAACTGTCTGAAGATCCAGTTGCAGGGATCTGACACCTTCACACCAATGCACATAAAATAAAGTTAATAAACCATAAAAATATTCTTAAAAAAAGAACATCTTATCTGGATCCCAGATTAATAGTTTCTAATTTCAGGTGGTGGTGGCACATGCTTTTATTTTTATTTATTTATTTATTTAGGTTTTTCGAGACAGGGTTTCTCTGTGGCTTTGGAGCCTGTCCTGGAACTAGCTCTTGTAGACCAGGCTGGACTCGAACTCACAGAGATCCGCCTGCCTCTGCCTCCCGAGTGCTGGGATTAAAGGCGTGTGCCACCACTGCCTGGCAGGCACATGCTTTTAATCCCGGTCCTTGGGCAGGTGGCAGAAGCAGGTGGATCTCTCTGAGTTCAAGACAAGTCTGGTCTACAGAGTGAGTTCCATGACAGCTAAAGCTACACAGAGAACTGTCTTCAAAACAAAACAAAAACTTCTAATTTTGCCTAACAATTAAAATCAGAATAACCATAAAGGAAATGAATATTAAAGGATATTTACTTAAACCTATAAAAATTATAAGGAAATAGATATTAATCTGAAGTAATGTAACTGTACTACTGAGTTTACAACTGCTTTCTGTACTTTCTGAAATGTAGTATTAACTCATTCTAGTTATATAAAATTTAACCAATTCTTATTTAAAAAAATATCCAAAGAGCATTCTGGTATGTGCTTATGTGACTTTTAAGAGAGCACAATTTCTGGGACTAGAGAGATGGCTCATCAGTTAATAGCACTGGCTGCTCTTTCTAGAGAGGTTCAATTCCCAGGACCCACATGGCAGCTCATGTAACCTATAAAGCCCATAAAACTGTAACTTCAGTTTTAGGAGGTCTGACACCTTCACACAGACATACATGTAGGCAAAACACAAATGCACATGAAATAAAAAAATAAATTATTGGAAAAAAAGAAAAGAAAAGAAAGGCTGGAGGATGGATGGGATCAGTAGTTAAAAGCACTGGCTATTCTTCCAGAGGACCCAGTTCAATTCCCAGCACCCAGATGGCAGCTCACAACCACTTGTAACTCCAGTTCCAGGATATCTGACACTCTTTTCTGTCCTCTGTGAGAACCAGGGCAAGCAAGTGGTATACAAAAATTTCTGTAGACAAAACATCCAGAAATAGCATGAAAAAAGAAATCAGAATTCCTAAGTACAATTCCACAAATACTTGTTAAATTAATGAACATTACAAATTTAGCTTTCAGGAGACATTGTAAATAATCTATGGAGAGTAAAGCTTAGTAATTGTTTAGCTTATTTTATCTGTGTTTTGCCTGCATGCATATATGTATGTACATGCATGCACCACTGTGTGCTTGGTGCCCTGGGAGGCCAGAAGAGGCTACTGGGTTCCCTGGAACTGGAGTTATGGACAACTTGTAGCAGCTGGGAACCAAATCCAGGTCCTCTGCAAAAGTAGCAAGTGTTCTTAATCACTGAGCAGCCTCTACAGTCCTGAGCTTAATAAAATATTGCATAAAGCTAATAAAAGGGTTTCTCAACCAGAAGATTATGGTCACCTGGGAGGAAATTTTATTCAGAGATTAACAATTTTTAAACTATGTGTGTACGTGCGTGTCTCTGTGGGAGGGTGTGCATGTGAGCACAGTTACTGAGGCGGCTCAGGGAGGGGCACAGAGCCCCTGGAGCTGCAGTTGCAATCTACTGTGAGCAGCCTGGCATACAAGCCAGAAAACAAACTTGGGTCCTCTGCAAGAGCAATATGCTCTTGACCACTGAGCCAATTCTCTAGCCAATCTTTTGAAATGAAACCAATGTTCGCTATAGTAAATTCAAATAAAAGTATACCAAATGGCAGCAAAGTATACTTTTATAGTTAATAGAAATTTGGTGTGGGAATGTGACTCAGTTGGTAGAGTATTTGGTTAGTTTTGGGTTCAAGCCCAGCACCACATAAACTGGGCATGGTAGAGCATGCCTATAATTCTAGCACCAATGAGGCAGAGATAGGAGGCTAAGGGTTCAAGATAATTGTCAAGTTCAGACCCAGCCTGGGCCACAGGAGACATGGTTTCAAAGAGCAAAAGAGGGTTTACCTTTAACTTTCCTTCTTTAAACCACTGACTCAGCTGGAGAAGTCCAGGCTGAAACTTATCTTTATAGTTTAGCACGGTAAATCTCTCTCTGTAAACAGAGAATGAAAGAATAATGATTAGAGAATATTTCAAGAAGGAGAACCTGTCAGGCAGTGGTGGCGCACGCCTTTAATCCCAGCACTCAGGAGGCAGAGGCAGGCAGATCTCTGTGAGTTCGAGTCCAGCCTGGTCTACAAGAGCTAGTTCCAGGACAGGCTCCAAAGCTACAGAGAAACCCTGTCTCGAAAAAAAAAAAAAGAGTGAGAACCTGAGGGCAGTGGTGGCATAGGCCTTCAGTGGGAGGCAGAGGCAGGCGGGTCTCTGAGTTCAAGGCCAGTCTGGTCTATAGAAAGAGTTCTAGAATAGTCAGAATAGTCAGGGCTATTTAACAGAGAAACCTGTCGTGAAAACAAAAACAAACAAATGAGGGCTGGAGAGATGGCTCCGTGGTTATGAGCACTGACTGCTCTTCCAGAGGTCCCGGGTTCAATTCCCAGCACCCACATGGCAGCTCACAACTGTCTGAAAATCCAGTTTCAGGGGATCTGACACCTTCACACCAATGCACATAAAATAAAAAGTTAAATAAACCATAAAAAATATTTAAAAAAAAAACAAACAAATGAACACAATCAAATCTTTCAAATTGGCAATCCCTGTTTATCTTTAAATTAGCCTATAACCATGCTGAGTCTGGTCAGATACAGCTTTAGGTGTAGTGAAGAGATAAGTAAGTACACCAAAAAAGTTTATATCTGTTTATCATCTACAACCCTGGCAACAGCATTGTGATTTTCCTTTATGGATAACATTCTTTCCTAGCCTCACATGATCTCATCCAATCAAAGCCAAGTATCCATTTTCTGAGAAACAGTTAACCAAAATTTAAATATTGAACCTTCTTAAATACATAAATACCATACAGTGGTGGTGCATGCCTTTAATCCCAGCATTTGGGAGGCCAAGGCAGGTGGATCTCTGTGAGTTTGAGGCCAGCCTGATCTACAGAGAGAGTTCCAGAACAGCTAGGGCTGTGAAACCCTGTCTCAAACATCAAAAACAAAACAAAAACAAAAACAAAAAATATCAAAAAAACTTTTCAATTATATTTAATAAGGAAAAAACTATAAATGAATACATTTCCCACCTATGAAATTCAGCTCCACAGCCCCAGCCCCTGTGACAGTAGTAGTAAGGGAAAGGTAGAGCACACACCTTGTGATGTTTCTTTCCTTCTGGATGGCTTCTGCAGCAGGGGACAGTGGAGGAGGGTAAGGCACATCCTTATTGTACTGAGAAATTTGACCACACAGGATGATGTGGCTGTTCTGATTCATCTGCACAAAGAAACACTGACAGTTACACCCTCAGCCACCTTCCTATTGATGGATTTAGGACTACATCAATGAAAGCTATTTAACCACCATACTTAAACTTTTTTCAATTAGTTTCATTTATTTTGAAGATTTACCTATGTAGAGGTACTTTTTATTTGTGTATGTGCACACGCATGCACATGCCTCCATAAATTTTATATTTACCACATGCATGCAGGTGCCTGTGGAGGCCAGAAGAGGACCCTTGATCTCCCTAGATCTGGAGTTACAGATGGTTTTCAGCTGCTTGATGTAGGAGCCAGGTTCCAAACTCAGTCCTCCACAAGAGCTGTAAGTACTCTACGTGCTGAGCCATCTCTCTAGCCCCTACAAGTTTTATTATATCCACTCTGAAGGAATGTAGAATAAAAGTTTGGTGATCACCAAAAGAATTACATTAGTTGCCAGTGACCTTGCTGCTTTTTTGTACTATGTTCATTTTATTTATTTGTTTGGTTGGTTGGTTTTGGTTTTTCGAGACAGGGTTTCTCTGCAGCTTTGGAGCCTATCCTGGAAAAACTAGCTCTTGTAGACCAGGCTGGCTTCGAACTCACAGAGATTCATCTGCCTCTGCCTCCCGAGTGCTCAGATTAAAGGTGTACGCCACCACTGCCCAGCTAGTATGTCTATTTTTTTAAAGCTTATTATTTTATATGTATATGTGTGGGTCTGTAAATATGTATAGGTACTGTAACAGGTCCCCAGACCTTAGCAGGTCCCGAGACTTTACCACAGCTGACTCCATGATGGAAGTACCATTCAGGCTGTTAAACTCAGCACTTTGACAGCCCGGCCTGCCAAAACAAAAGCCTAATCCATTAAAGTCCACAGTTCTGGGAAAGTCTAAATTATTAACCTTGCTTTTTGGCTTCTGTAGTTCTGCTTGTGATTAACTGTTCTTGTTACCTGAAGTATGTCAACCAAGGATAGGGTTTTTGTGCTTAAAAGCTCACCCTGAGAAAGGCTTGGGGCTACATTGGGATCCAAATACTGGCCAGCTAATAAAGACTTTCTATTGACTTAAACCCATGCCCAAGTAGTCTTCTCTGGTGGACACCCCACAACTGACACATCCGCATAAGTGCAGGTCCCTGATGAGGCCAGAGGGACCAGTTCTCCCTGGAGCTTGAGATACAGGTGGTTTGAGTTGTCTGACATGGATGCTCACACAGAATCACACTCAGGTCCTCTGCAAGACTAGTACACACTCTTAACCACTGAACCATCTCTCCAGCCTGATCATGTATTTCTTAGATTTAAATAATATAATCTCAACTGCAAGAAATTTTACATATAGTCAAGATCTATTTATCCTTATTATCAACTGTTGATATTTTACTACATTGTCAATAAAAATATATAACATCGATAAATCTATGAAAATCATCTCCCTACCCAACTCAGGGGATATGGCTGTTAAGTGATTGATGGTTGGTGAGATACAGGTCTCAGTATTCCAGAAGTATAACTCTTATTTTTTCACAAAAGTATACTGAAGGTGAAAATATATCACAAGGCAGGAACTGAAATTAAGAACACAAATGTGCAATCAAATGAAAGCAAGTATCAAGATCTTCTGTATAACTTAAACACAATAATCATGGAATTTGTCAAAATGAACACTACATTTTTATAGCTTCCCTCAGTATCAAGCAAAATTATCACAATGAATAAAATACAGTATCAGATTTGTAACAGAAAACCAGCAAACCACCTGACTTATCACCGTATCACTGATGTCACCACCAACATTGTCAAAGTAGACATCCACTCCAGCTGGGCACGATTCTCGGAGCTGTGCCGCCACATTCCCTTTTTTATAGTTAATTGCAGCATCAAACCCCAGTTCTGAAGTCAAAAAGAGGCATTTCTCATGCGTTCCACAAATTCCCACCACTCTGGAACAGCCAAGCAGGTGGCCAATCTAGGGAAGAAGTGTGTGAAAATTAAATGGCTTTATATTCACACAAACATAAAAATGTCAAAGAACACAAGATATTGCAGGTAGAAGAGAATATTTGCCCCGGCTAATTTTCATATCAACTTGACACAAGCTAGCATCATCTGAGAGGCGGGAACTTCAATTGAGAAAATGCCTCCATAAAATCTGACTGTGGGCAAGCCTGTAGTGGCATTTCTTTAATTAGTGTTTGAAGTGGGACGGCCCAGTCCATCGTGGGTGGTGCTACCCCTGGGCTGGTGGACCTAGAGTCTATGAAAAAGCCAGTCAATAGTAGTCCTCAGCTCCTGTCTCTGGGTTCCTGCTGTTTGAGTTCCTGCCACCATGACTTCCCCCAGTGATGGACTGTTCCCTGGAAGATAAGCAGAATAGACTCTTTCCTCCCCGAGTGACTTTTGGTCATGACATTCCATCACATCCAGATTCAGCCTAAGACAGCACTCATCACAATTTAGGTTTGATTACAGTGCTTTAGACTAAAAATGTGGTGGCACATGTCACCGAGCGGTGGTGGCGCACGCCTTTAATCCCAGCACTTGGGAGGCAGAGGCAGGTGGATCTCTGTGAGTTCAAGGCCAGCCTGGTGTACAAGAGCTAGTTCCAGGACAGGCTCCAAAGCCACAGAGAAACCCTGTCTCGAGAAACCAAAATAAATAAATAAAATAAAATGTGGTGGCACATGCCTTAGATCCCAGGACTCGAGAGGCAGAGGCAAGTGTCTCTATGAGTTCAAGGCCAGCTTGTTCTATATAGCAAGTTCCATGATAGCCAAGGTTACATAAAGAGATTATGTCTCAAAAAAAAAAGAATGAAATGAAAAGAGAAAAAAAATAAAACCAAAGAGACTGAGAACAGATAATGTTATCCTTAAAAAAAAAATGTAGTTTAAAACTTACAACTTTAGCTCAAATCCAAATGGATCAAAGACCTCAATATAAAGCCAGCCACACTGAACCTTATAGAAGAGAAAGTGGGAAGTACATTTGAACGCATTGGCATAGGGAACCACTTCCTAAATAGAACCCAAGCAGCACAGACACTGAGAGAAACAATTAATAAATGGGACCTCCTGAAACTGAAAAGCTTCTGTAAAGCAAAGGACACGGTCAACAAGACAAAACGACAGCCTACAGAATGGGAAAAGATCTTCACTAATCCCACATTAGACAGAGGTCTGATCTCCAAAATATACAAAGAACTCAAGAAATTGGACACCAAAAGATCACGTAATCCAATAAAAAAATGGAGTACAGACCTATACAGAGAACTCTCAACAGAGGAATCTAAAATGGCTGAAAGACACTTAAGGAAATGCTCAACATCCTTAGTCATCAGAGAAATGCAAATCAAAACAACTCTGAGATTCCATCTTACACCTGTAAGAATGGCCAAGATCAAAAACACTGATGACAACTTATGCTGGAGAGGCTGTGGGGAAAAGGGAACACTTCTGCATTGCTGGTGGGAATGCAAGCTGGTACAACCCCTATGGATGTCAGTGTGGTGATTTCTCA